>JAQFZG010000332.1:0-36775 GCA_034695465.1 Entomobrya nicoleti | reverse complement strand
TATGGTACACTGTCTTTTATTTAATTTAAACGTAAGCTTTTGTTATATCTCCTTAAACCATAAATTAAGAATGTTAAATGTATTATCTCATACTTTTGTTATAGCTTCTACATTAATGATGTCTTTAACGATGGAATTGCTAAGTGTACTTAACAAAATATGTATAAGAATTATTACAAAGAACTTACATGTTATGCTTGTATAATTTTCCTTTCGAGGCGACTTGATGACAATAAATGGCAATTTGTTAATTTTGTCAAATTATTCATTAACTTGAACTAACGTTTCCAATAGTAAAACTTTCCATTTGGATTTTCATACTTTCTACCAATATCTGATTTATATCCCAGTGAATATAATTTCGGATTTCTTCAGTAACTGTCAGCTTGAGTCGTCCTTTTATAGAAAAAAAAACTTCGTCAATCGTTGCATGGTTATATAAAACATGGAAGGAGTAGATCTGTAATTAGGGAACCGTCTAAAACAATAAAATCATCAATTTATTAGAATTGGAGCTCAAATATACAGAGCTTGTTAATACACTGACGAATCGTCTCAACTATTCTTCAAAGTAATATGTAATACAAATGTACTTCAATAAATAGGCTTTGTTAGATGATTGTTAGCCCATACATAAAAATATGAAGTTTCAACTTGTGAATATCATTTAGTTAGACATTTTTGAAGTGGACAGAATTGAGACATTTATGTCGAAGTAATGATCCTTTCAATTGCAAACATATAATTGCGTAGAGTGTGCACACGCAATTTATTTTAATATTTCAATGTTTCCATTGGACGAAAAGTTCTATGAATACTTTTAAAATATATTACAATAGTAGTTCGACATGTTCTTTCATTAATACAAGACCATGAAAGCTTGTTAAACACGTAACAGCAGTAGATTTAATAACAAAACGGCAGTGTTAAAAGTTGATTTTGAGAACGTTTAATACCAGTAAATATGGATCAAGAATATCAAAGATTAGTGACCTTTTCAAAACGTATTGGTAATATTTTAGGATTTTATGTTTCAAATCAAACTGAAAGACGAATTGGTTTTCGGTAAAACATCTCAAATCAATTCAAAGGTTTAAATTTATTCGAAGATGTTGTTAATAACTTGTGTTTATATAAGAATTTTAGAAGGCGTTCACTACTGCGTTCCAGCTTTGGTAACACTTGGGACTTTTCTTATATTTGCTTTAAGTGTAAGCAATTGGCAAACGACTATGTCCGAATCAAATGGAAAGATATACAATCTTATTAAGTTGGTGTGGTATGGCAACTACAAATTTGGAACATTCGCCATGTTAGAAGCCGTAAAACTATATGATTCAAATTGCATCTGTATACAAACCCTTACAACAATTGTGTTTCCTAGGTATGCGTATTTGTTCATGAAACGGAGCTCATTGCAGAAGATTTTGAACTATGGAAAGATCATTACAGTAAATTCTGGAAACAAAGATCTTGACTCCACAACGACAAACTTGAACACAAAACGTTTTTACAACAAACTATACTTCTGCATATTTCTTATTCTCTCAAACCAGTTAATGGATACAATTATCTTTGATATGCAAATACCACAAAAAGGAAATCGTACAAAAATATAGTTAATTCATTTATATCGTTTATTAAGTTTTAAAAGTACTTAATAATTTGGTTTATTGATTTTTGAATATTTAGCAAACAGCACGTTTTTGGAAAACTACTTCCATGTGATCATACACAAACTGGACTCACCTCCTTGGAAAAACTCATTTCTCATCAATCCACCATTTTTAATTTTATGCTGGACGATCACAAAAATTGCCAATTTTGCTACCACTTATGGAGACATCATTTTTATCATTCTTAGCTCCACAGTCTTGCTTAAACTTAAACACTTATATGCTTACTTACAATCGGGATCAACATTATTGGAACTTGACGATGCATTGCTCGGAAAGGATGGTTATAAAATGCGTATACTTCCAGAAGTTGATAATGATCTAAATAAATGGAAGATTGTTTTTAACCACATCGTTAAACTACGAAGATTGGCCGATGAAACCAGCGTATATTTGTCACCAATATTTTCTATTTCGTTAATGCTGGCCGTAATAAACATTTTGAGTCATGTAAGAGTTAAACCTTTCACTTATTTGATATATTTTTTTTAACTAATGATAAACTTTTTCCACAAGTAATATTTCTATTTTTTGGTTAGCTTGATCGGGGAATAAACTCATCTGGCATCGTGTCGAACAATTTTGAAGCCCTATCGCGCATTTTGTCTCTTTTAAACTACGTTATGCGTACAACCATGGTAGTACACTCTGCAGCTGGTGTGTATCATACTTCAGAACAAATCTTGGATACGATTGAAAACTCTACAGTCGAAACGTCTGCAACAGTGAGTACTTTCTCAATTACTTAATAACTCATAGGAAAACTTAAAGGATACGTAAATATTCAAATAAATATGCAATTTTCAAATAGGTCGAAAGAATATTAGGAATATTGAGAAGGAAGCCACTGGGAATCACGTTTTTTGGGACGTTTATCATAACGAAAGGATTCTTTGTCCAAATTCTTGGGTTTATGCTAAGCATTGAAGTTATCGTTTTGCAGGCATCAGCCACAAATAAGTGTTAGTATACAGCGTTTCAATAAATTACATTTTACACTTTGTTGATTGAACAAATAAAGTTTTAAACTTCGGTGATTTGAAACTGCTTTTATAATAACTCGGGCAGAAAGTTTGTATTGAGCTCGGTATACTATAAAATAAACAATCTTCATTATAATATTTTGATTCAAGTTTTGTTTTAAAACAACTCTATTTATTCTATCTGACTATATTTTCCACACATTTGTATTATGACGTAATCTGCATAATCATTTTGCAAATATTCTTAATATATATAATTTTTATTTCGTTACGACACAAAAAATAAAATGGTTTGAAGCTGAAAGCTAGGTTTTATTGTAGTTATGCATACAAAATATATAGGCACACTTGGTCGCTCGATCGACAGCGGTCTCTGCATATGACAAAGCCTATAATTGGTATACGATTTATAGGACTTCTTTCAGTTAGTACTCAACTAATGACAATGTATTTCTTCTTCATATTGCTTTCCATACTAGATGCCCTGACATGAAGGTAGCTTGGACATAAGATAGAAGCTTTGGTATTCATTTTATAGTTTTTGGATCAATACCTTTATTTTAATAATTAAATATTAGCACATTATAGCGTAAGAATAAAGTTTCCGAATATTCTCCCTCGGACATTACAAAATAATTCAAGACAAAGTAAATAACAATAAAACGCTGAAAGGTTTGTAATGTTAGACTGTATTCTTTCGGCTTTCATAATAGTTGTCAATTCTAAGAGCAAATCATGACAATAGTATGAAGGTTCCTTTGATGCACAATTAATCGGAAAGCAAACGGCAACATGAAAACACTTTGCAACATAAAATTTCCTATAGCTAATCTTACAGCAATATATGAGTTAGCTTCTAATCTAGATTACTCCTATATCGCCATAAATCATTTATATCACAGATACCGTATGTTTGCTATCTAAACTAGAATTACTAACTTAGTTGACATTTTGACATCAATGCCTTTCCAATATTTGCTCAAAGTTCTTCACAAAACGGGTATTATTATTGTCCTCAATTTCCTATAAATACAGCAGATAAATTATTTCAGACACTGCCATCAACATAGGCAGTTTTAAAATTTTTTAAAAATTATTTTTTACTTGTCTATTTCGACACGTGAGACCGGTCTATAATCGCGAAATATAAAAAAAAATGTTGTACATGTACCAGGTACACCTACGCAAGGAAAAAGTGGCTAAAGTTGATATACACAAATTAAAAAAAAATTGTAATTTTTGCATTGATATTCAAGTACGTTACTTTCAAATTCTCCGTCTTGAATTATCACACCAAAATAAAAAATTTCTTAATTTAGAAACAAACCAGTTATACACCATCTTCGTGATACGTAACACACTTCTCCACATTTCCAAAATTAAGCAAGTTACAGAAAATACAATACCTTCACTCAGGAACACAAATACCACAACAATGTTTCCCGACATGTTCGGTTTTATAGGAATATTTTCCTTAAAATCCTTCAGGTCAGATCTGTTAATAAATTTAGGCCACCATTCAAGAAACCCAGTGGCAGGAATCCAAGAAAAGTGCTGAAGTATTGATGATGGCACATACGAATCATAATAAATCATGTAAACCTCAGGGGAAGTATAAGCAGTTATGCTGACATCAGAATGTTTTCCAGCCTTTTTCAAAGACCTATATGAAATTTGTGCTAAATAATTTGGTAACATCCAAGCCGTCTTGCTGCAATTATTCAAATCACTTTCAATTAAATCTTGTTGTTTTTTTGGCAAAAAGTTCACTCAAACCTTTTCCACGTGCAAGCAATTTCGCAATAGTAATATTAATCAAACCAACTTCACTCAAGTCAGCTAGATAACCCAAAATTTCTCTTGCAGCAATGATTGCATAAGGATGAATTTGAGAATAATTTTCAACTTTTGATAACTTTGGAAATCTTTCTGTTCTTGATTTAGTTAAAAAATTAACTTCACCATCTCCAGAAACACTGAATTTTCCGCCATCAATTTTTTTAGTTGAATAAAATAAGTTCCTTTTAATTAACACCATGAAGCCAAATTGTATTCCAGGAACTGGAATGGCCCTATAATTAAAATGTTGAATCCGAGTGTAAATAGTAAAATCGTCTTCAATGAGCTCATCCACATTATAATAAGGAATGTGGAGTCTTGGAAACACAATTTTATAAACGTTCTCACTCTTGAAAGCATTGCTGATTACTAAACCTGCTAGTAGTGTTCCACTTATGAGATACCTAAAATGTATAAATTTGTCCAAATTTGGTGGAAACGGATTTCCTTGTTCGAGCAAAACTTTAACTATGCTTAAAGTGCCAGCTTGAGAAGAAATAGATCTGTGACCATCTTTATACAGCTTAGCAATTGCAATAGATAGTAAAGCAATGGATATGAATATGAAAAGCCAAATTTTCCACTCAAAAACCGATATAAACTTGATAAACGGAAAGGCTTCAATTCCTCGTGAGCCACAGCTGATGGAGTGGAGATTCCCAAACATATTATTTACCCGAAATGCGCTGTTGTAGTTTTCAACTTGAGCATTCTTGAACTCAACATTTCTGCGGAGATAATCAGTAAAATAATAGTAGTCCCAAGTTTTAAATGTCTCCGATTCATGGGAGGTTATATTTCCCATAAAATAAATAAAAATAGACGCGTAGGCAAAGCCAAGCAATTGTAACTTTTCTGAAAATCTTAGCTTTAGCTTGTGCAGATGCTTAAGGGGCAATTTAATTAGTTTAGGCTCCTTTTTAATATAATACTCGATGTTCCCTGCCAAACTAAATTTCTCTTCTTTGCGTTCAGTCTTACTCTCCTTTTTGTCTGGGAAAGCCACATATTTTTGAGCTCTTTCTAAAACTGCTAATCTGTCGAATGAGAGATGTTCTAGTTTCAATTGATTTATATTTATTAAATTGACATATTCTGGACAGGGATAGATTACGTTAAACTTTGCTATGGTACATTTGAAATTTAGTTGTGCTTGCTTAAATCTAGAATTGCAGCCAACGTGAGCAATAATGTGTTCATCGTTCACAACTTTTTGTTCTTGAGATGACCATTCTGAAAATCGCCAGTTTCTCTTAACAGTCCATGCTGCTAAAGACACCCAATCGTATTCTTCTATATTCGATTTTGTATCAACTAATATGTGTACTACAGGCCTCAAACTTGGCACAACTCTTAACATTAACTCCCCTTTAGTTAATGTTTCTGTGTACTTTCCAAGACGAAGTAGGTTATCTGGCATAAACAAATCAACTTGGATTTCACATTGCCATGGCCTTGTTGACAAAATAAAGTCGCGAGGGTTTTGACAATGGTCATTTGTATCATCTGTTGACCTAAGCGAATACACGTATTTAAAAATGATACAATAGAACTCGGAATAGAAATCGTAACTATTGTAAGGCAACGTTTTGGAAAAGTTGCCATTTAGCTTTGACACCATTTCTCTTGGGATCCATATAGTGTCAGTTTTGTAACTCATCTTATTAGTCTTGAAATCAAAATATTTTGCAACACCAAAAGCAACGTCAAGTTGTCTGAGAATCACAGGATACTCGATTGTTGGATGTATATCGGTGCCTTCGAAGTTATTCACAACAATAAGGCAATTGCTGTCAATAAAATGTTTGAGAGCTGAATACAAGTTGTTCACAATTTTAGGCCTGTTATAAAATGTTGGCGTTGACTGAACATTTTGTATGTATTCTTTGATTGCTTCACGTCCGAAGAAATTTAATCGATCTGCTAGAACTTCCCAAATTGGATCGGCTAAGGACATTGAACGAAGAAGCTTTGTGGTAAGAGTGTATTTAAATAAATTGGATGTTTGGTTTTCCCCACTGCACAGATAAGGTTCTAGAGGAATTGTAAAGAAAATAAAGAATAAAAAATGTAATGCTAAAACTTCCATTTCACTAATGAACGATTATCAAGGGTTATTCCAGGACTTCAGAAAATTGTTTGAACGATTTATATTTAATTTTCATCACAATCAACTGTTTTTTATCTTTAACTTTGGTGGTTCTTGATTAATCGATAAATAATTTTAATTAGAGGATTTCAAGAACCTGTCTTACAAATATTACCAAGATTAAATGCAACAACGTACATTTGTGGAGTTAGTTTTATGATTGGTTATTCTACGTTTTCAGAAACGAACAATTTCTAAAAATTTGAAAAGGGTTTAACAGTTGGAAAATAATAAAAGTTGTACGAGGTCTTCAGTACGACGACGAAAATATACAGTTGCTAGTAGTTAAATGTTGAAAGACACGACTATGCTGATGTGTCTTACGAAAGCGGTTTATTTCGGACTCTTATCGATTTATGATTGATCGTTAGCTAACAGCTTATTATTATTGCCCTCGAAACTAATTAGTCGGACTGTGAAAGAAAATATTATCATATACCGCACGTGTTCATTAGGCATTCATAATAATTGCACTGTTCCTACTTAGTCAAGAAATTTACCATGGTATTGAACGAATGAGTTTTTTTAAAGATAAGATGATAATTCTCCCAGGTTACCAAATTCCTCAACCAATTGTTAATTTTTTCAGACTGTTCTTGATCCATGATAACCTTAAAATGGATGTATTGGTATTTTCACTTAATCACTATACATTTTATGTATTCCATATGTTCGTCACAACTGTTAGTCATCACTTTTTGGGTACAGAAAACCAATTTGATTCTATTTGACAATCAAACAAACTTCTAATGTACGTAATGTTCTAAAGATTTTTGTTTCGTCAGATTCAAATAGGTTGTACCTATTGGATGCTGAGAATATTATCCAAACCGAATCCAACATGTTAGGAAACATGTTTGTAATATTCGTGTTTTTGGTGATACAGTTAAACTTCGAAATCATCCCATTTTCAACAGTATCCATTTATTTGTACAAAATATATAGAAAGAGTTAGTCGTCCAATCTACTGCGGCCTCTACATCTGATAAAACATAAACATAGTATTTAGTATGAAAATCATTAGATTTTTGTCCGTACTCAACTAATGACCATACCGAAACTCAGACCTTATATCCATACTGGATACGCAGAGAAGAAAGTTGATCGAACAAAAGATAAAAGTTTGGGTATACGTTTTGTAATTCCGTAAATGAAAAGCGTTTTTATAATACTTATTATGAGTAGGGTTTATAAAATTTTCCACATTAGTCACACAGAAGAATACAAGAGCCCCAGCGACTTATCAGATTCAATAAGTTGTCGTAAGAACTCCACCAACTAACCTTGATCTGATAACAAAGCGTTACCTCAATATAGAGGAATAACTTATTTAGCAAAATATGGCAAAAGAGCAAAGCTCACGAATACTCTCCCTCGAACCTAACTAAGAAATTAAGATAAAGCCCACAACAATTAAATGTTTAAAATGTTTTGCAGTTATAATTTTGTTATAAAATTTCCTTTTACTTATCATAGTCATTAATGTACGATTGTATTACTTGGGTTTTCATGAGAACTTGGAATTCTGAGAACTTATAATGAAAAGAGCATGAAAAAGTTCTTCATTGCATATATAATATGAAAGCAAACGCTAAACACGAAAACACTTTATTCAATAATTTATATCAAAAATACGAACTCCTTCAGGCTTACTCTTTTATTGCCCTGAATTATTTACATTTCAGATATTTGCGTAGTGAATTAGAATTTCGTTTTAGGAAATAGGTTGACGTCAATGCCTTATTTTATTTGCTCAATGTTCTTCCAAACGCGGGTAGAATTATTATCCTAGATTCCATATTTGCGACGCAGATAAAGTCCTCATTTCAGACACTGTGATAAACTTACGCTGTGTTACGACATGCCTTTGACATAAGAGCGGTCGACCACTTTTCATTTTACCCAGTGTGGAATTCGTAGTCAGAAAGGCATACCATTTTTTTGTATCTGAAGATAACGGAAGTGTTCATTGTATAAGTCCATTTGAAGAATTGTACGTAAACTTCGCTTTAATTTCAATTTTTAACAGTTTTAACAGATCGTTTTTTTGCAAATATGTTGATTTCAATTGGATCCATCCCATTTATTCTTCACTTGTTTAAATCACTTAGTAAAGCTTACATTATTATTTTGCCAAAATTTTCTATCCCATTATTACTCAACACAAACGGCGCCCAAACAAATACTTATTTTACCATCAATTCTTCATTTGAAAATACGGGAATTTTACAATCCATTTTATTGCTTATTGGTTCTGCATCACTTGGAATACAAGCTTGTTTCGGTCGTCAAAATCTACATATATTGGACTATTTCATTAAAGTGTTTTTCTCTCTGGCGTTATTTTTTCTGTCAGTCATCAGCATGCTCTACAATCGACAATTAGATGATATTGTTATCCTCTGCAATAGACTTTGCAGCTTTGAGCGAACGTTCATTCATGTAAAAGGAACTCTGGATAAAACAGGTAAAGTATTAAACATTGAAACATATGCCAAATTAAAATGTATATTTAACTAGCCATTTTGCATACAGAAACGTTATACTGGAGCAAACAGCCACTTCGAAAGCTCGTTCTTTATTTTACTGTCGTATTTTTGACAGCATTCCAAACTGATAACGCTATTGTTGTTGTGGCACCCTTGTTCTTTCCAAAAATTGCATGGAACATCTTACCTCCTATACCAACTTTATCATCGATATATTTCAAAGTTGTTGAACTAATTGCAAGATTTTACGTCAATCTTGTAATTTGGGTAATTGGTGTCAATGTGACAATGATGGCAGTGCAGTTCAGTTTCCTCATTCTTCAATTCGCTTTACTCTGTGGCATGGATTTTGTGAAAAGGTCTAACGAAAAAGCAATCAAGAGTTGTGGCCAAGTTAAAAATATTCAATCAGTTATTTTTAAATATCGATGTTTAAAATTATTGTCTGCTCAGTACAATTTTATTCATGGTATTGCATTAATGTGTCCGTTAATTCTACTGTCTATTGGTACATTCACGTTATCCATATATTTGGTTGTTATGCACGGCACTGAAATGAATTTTATTAATACACTTATGTTTTGTAGCTTTTTAGCATTCGATGCAGTACTACAATCAGTAATGTTCAGGATTCCGGCTGAAGTATTCACTATGAGCCAACAATTTACAAGGAAAGAACTTTATCATTCCTGTTATGCTATGCAAAAAGGTGGAAGTCGAAAAATAGAGATTGCTGGGTTTAAAAGGGTGATAAAAAGTTTGACACCGATTAAAATACAGTTTTTTGGAAGCAACTATTTTGAAGGGTGGACACCTTTAGTGATGATCCAATTTTCGTTATCTCAAGCCAGTGACTTAATATTAATGAGGGCGAGAACCCGATAATTGTAATGCTTATTCTCGAATACCACTGGAATCAATCACTTACATACAACTGATAATATTGATGCAATGCCTATGATTTCCAATTGTTGTACTGTTAATACATACTTAATAGTAAACACTGTCTGAAGTCTAATAAAAATGCTCAGCACCATATCAAGCGTATGGAATAAAACGGTAAATAGTTAATTGTTAACCCTAAATAATTCAAATTTAGTTTTTTGTTACCTTTAAAAACATATTAAAGCCATTATTTTTCATGTTTAGTTTAATTTTAAATAATCAAAAAACAATTATTTAAGTATATATTTGATAAGGTGATATACTTTGGTATGATAAGCTTGTATGTGAAACGGGCATAATGAGATTGGGTAAGTATCGAATATAATTGAACGATTATCCATTTCAAGGAAGGAATTAGCATCGCAAACCGCCCGGTCCGAAATCAATATTTCAATCGACAAGGTACTTTATCAAAGTTCAAACTCGTCAACTCGTAAAAAAAGTTATATCAAAAACATATTTCTCATAAGAATGAGAAATGGTAAAATACATCAAATAAGATAGGAGTTATTTATACGAAATAGGTATTCCAAATCGTTTTCAAGATAAATAAATAGCGAGTCTAAAAGGCGATATAACGTTCTAGTTTCGCAAGTTTCATTAGATACAAGACTATGTTATCCGTCATCATTCTAACAAGAGGGAATCTATGATAGATGACCATATCCATTTCGCCAACTTTTAGACCAGAAGTTTAATATTAGTATTTGCTATTAGATTTATATTCACAAAAAAAACGATTTTCTGATAATAAATAAATAAAATAAAATTATATGATATATCAATTAAAACGTGTTTGTTACGCTAGCATGAGTGGTTTATATATTATCTGGATTTAAATTGGGAAGTGCTATAAATGATTTTAGTGTCAATATCCAGATTTACGATTCCTGCTATCATTTAAGTGGTTTTTCAATTCTTGAACAGGTAATCATTTAAAAAAAGGATTACAATTTTTTGATTCAAGAGCAGTATTGTAATAATATTTCCGTTGGAATAGGAATTGGTTTAGGAAAACAAGCTAGTGTTTCAGGTATTTTTTGTGCAGGTATGTAACCTAGTTCTTCCTTTTTTCGTCATAAATAAATGAATAGCTCTCCCAAATTCATTTCGTATGGAATATGAGAAAAAGTCCGTATAAGTGAGAAAAAGGCCACTGCCCGCATATTAATACAACAAAACAATTATCATGGCCTTAGAATCACTTAGATGGACGTTTTAAATATTTAAAACTTGATTGTTAATATGGGCATAGTTGTAATAAGTACAATATCAATACAAAATGAGCTGGATGGACAAAAGTCACTTAACTTATCGTTTGATCTAAACTTGAGTATAAATATCGGTTATGAGCTTTTTGAAAGCTTTTTCGTTTATGTCATTTTCAGATTAAACTAATACGCCTATCCCACGTTTTCCATGAAATTGATTTTCAGATAATAGTATTTAACTATTTGGTGAATAAACAATGACAATTATAAAAGAGGTTATGCTACCAACATGAGCTGTCTTACCGTAGTATTTACATTAAGGTATGTGATGAAATAATTCGAATTTATAGGTTTCGTTGTCTTGCAAGCCCAATATTTCGAATATATAGGTTTACTGGTTTAAACATTTTGTCAAATCTTGCCAAGTTGATCACTAGTAGTATAGGGGAGTATATTTATTTTTAATAAATATTAAAATCCAATGGAATGAAAATGGTTCAGATAGAAAGACAGATTAATATTTATGATATTACACGTGAAAATATTTAAAACGTGATTCTCAGTATATTTTTGTGTCATAAATAAATGACCGGCACTCATTTAGTCGTTTCGTAAGTACTATTAACTACTATTATATAGGAGTCAAGGTTAGGAATTTGAACTTGTATAATACTTCAACAAAGTGAACATTCTAGACTTTACCTAACTAGGCTTTTAAATTCTTTAGAAAAAGTATATTATCCACTTAACCGTGACATATCGTTTTAGCGCTTCTAGGCAATCTTGATAAGCTCATTCCACAGTTTAAATAAACCTGATTTTCTGATCAAGTCAACTATGTACTAAATAAACCATGCCGCTCTTCAAAAGCATAACTGTCAAGCAGAAGCCATCTAAATATTTTATTTATATTAGGAAAACGGATAAAATAAAATCAATGTATAGGTTTTCGTTTTTGTGATACTTTTATTGGGACGAATTCGACAGTTCAAACAAAATTAATCGTTTGACCAAACAAGTTCTATAACTAACTTTGAAGTATAGTGTCCTAAAAAATATATTGCCTAGCAAAGTGTTATAAATCGTAGTTTTCTTGATCAAAAATAGAAACGTCTTTGAAAAATGTTGATTTCAATTGGTTCGATTCCGTACATTAAGCATATTTTTAAATGCCTAACCTTCACATACAAGTTACTTTTCCCTAAATGCTTCCTTCCAATATCGACGCTTACTGTTTCCGGAAAATTTACAGATATTTATTTCACTTCAAATTCGCTATTTAAGGGCACTGGATACATGCAAACGTTTTTCTTAATTTGTGGCTCGGTATCACACGGAATACAAGCGTATTTTGGTAGTGCTCATCTCAAAATTTGGGACTATTTCATAAAGATTTTTTTCTCTGTGTCTTTGTTCTTCTTGGCCATACTCAGCATGCAGTACAACCAACAATTAGAGGATATAGTCAACTTTTGTAATCAGCTGTGTAACTTTGAGAAAAAATTCATCCACGCTAAATTCAACCGGAATCTCAACACAAAAGGTATAAAAATTATTACAATTTTTGTTCCTTGTTTGTTTTTCAAAGTTTACTAACATAAATTTATACTTATTTTAGAACTGACATATTGGAAAAAGAAAGCACATCGAAATTTCATCCTCGTCTTTACCGTTTGTACGGTAACATCTTTTCAACTGAACAACTTATCGGCTATTATAGTTCCCATGTTCTTTCCACAAATTCCATGGAACATTCTTCCCCAAATTTCTTGCATTCCAGCGTATTTAAAAATCATTGAACTCGCTGCACGGTTTTATATCAACTTAATGGTTTGGATAATAGGTGTAAATATTACCATGATATCTACACAATTCAGTTTCCTCATTCTTCAGTTCGCTTTGCTCTGTGGAATGGATTTTCTTAAACGCGATAATGCCTTAGTGATTTCCGGTTTTGCCAATCCCTCCAAAATTCAATCAGTTTTACTTGCTTACAAATCCTTAAGTTTGTTATCACTTCAGTATAATTTCATTCACAAACTGGCACTTATGTTTCCACTTATTTTGCTTTCGATTGGAAACTTCACACTTTCCGTATATCTTCTGGTTGTACATGGAAGCAAAATGAACTTGATGAGCTCACTAATGTTTCTTAGCTTTGTTGCTTTTAATGCAGTATTGCAGTCTGTATGCTTTCGGATTCCAGCAGCTTGTTTCAAGCTGAGTCGGCAGTTTATCAAAACAGAACTTTGCCTTTCGCTTTACTCTATTTCGAAAGGTGGTGGGAAAAGAGGTATAGTTAGGGAGCTGTCTAAAGCAATAAGAGCATTGAGTCCCATAAAGATCAGATTTTTTCAGGAAAGCTTCTTTGAAAGTTTAACTCCAATTATAATGATTCATTTTTCCTTGTCTCAAGCCACAGATTTAATATTAATGAATTAAATTGGTTTGATTGCCATTTCAAGTAGAGTATGGTGTTGTTTGTATTAAATATGCATCAGAAAATGAATGTCAATCAATGAAACCTGCTGTAATGCTGAACAATTGATATTAAATATTCAAAACCGTGTATTTATAAAGATTTTTTAAACATAGTGATCCTTTTGAAATAGATAAGATTTCGGTGGGTCGGACAGCAAACTTGGGACACATGGAAGTCTAAATAAAACCAATCATTATTACAACACACAAAGTCAAGAATATATTTCATTTATATGACAGAAATGCCCGAACAGATAAAAACATAATTGAAACTTTATAGCCATGCTAGAAAGTTTAGATGTGTTTATATTAGAAATTTGGGTTTTTATGGGTAGGTTGCCTATTTTACGTAACATAAATAGTTGTTTATAATTTTAATATTTACAGGAAGATCTGCATCCTGTATACATCCTTTTGATTGAATATATAATCATGTGTAATTTAGAATTTAATAACGCATGTAATTAGGATTTTAAGCTACATTGAAATCTGAAGCGCGCCAGGTATATTGCTATGAAAATGATAATTTTGAATAATCTCTTTCTAAGTTGTTAATTGTGAGTATAGCTGGTCTAGAAACGTTTCAAAAATATACCAGAAACATTCTTGGTAAAAGTTTGTCTTATTATATGCAAATAAATAGAAATTCGTGTAATTAACCCGCAACGTTTCTTATACTCATTAAATCATACTTATACTTATAAATATGGTCACATGTACATATTTATATACAAGCAAGCATCAAAATTGTATAAACGTATTTCTATTATATTTATTCTATACTCTTTTCAAAAGTAATCTTTAACTGTATTGCACGTCGGCTGGATAATCGAGGCCGTTACAGCACCATAATCAGATTTAAGATTTACTGAATACTTTTAAAATGATTGCCTAGTTATTAATAAGGAGTTGACTGAACAGACTAATATCAATATTTTAGACTTGACTTTCAGACTTGGTGTAATGCCAAAGTTCACAAATATCAAATTCAGCAATTATTATTGGTAGGCATATAAAAAAGAGATATTTTATTACAGTGTTCCATGGTTAAAATAAAAATGGGATAAAATGTATTTATATGTATTACATATCAACACGTAGATGATATCCTTCTCAATGGATTATGTGTTATAAATAAGTACAAGACATTACATCATTTCATTTACGGATTTTCGTATTATAAGGTCTGATAAAAATTATCATTATTTGAAAAAGTGAGCCTCTAATCTATATTCATTACAAGTATAGCAAGTATAGTTTTATATGGAAGAAAAACGGCTAAGTAACATAGAAAAACAAATAATAGTTTTCGACATTATGTTTCCGAGTATATAAAGCGTAATTCTCAGTATTTCGCGTACGAAATTATGACAAACAAATTCCAATACACAGCTAAACTTGTCAATCAAATAACTCTTTATTGCAACGCGTTTCGCATGTTAAGTCAAGTTGCTTCTTTAGGTAACCAAACATTTCATAAATGCCACTCATATGGATTAAATGTTTAAGTCGTTCCACTAAAATTTAATTGCTTACATAAACAAATCAAATTGATTGCTTTAATTAAGTATATTAATTATAATAATGTCGAAAATTTACCAGAGAGTTTAGTAATTATTGTAGTTTTACATTTCACAATTCTCAGAGGTTTTTGTGTAACAAAAAAATTAACAGCACTTAAGCAGTCATTTCAAAAGTATTACATTAGGGTAGTCTATATCTGGTATTTTAAGCACTAATTATAATACTTATAACATAACTGAACTTAGCAGACTTTACCTAACTGCGCGTTTTACATTTTGAAAAAAAACATGTATCTAATTTACATTATCGCTTCGTATTTAGCGTTTTTATGCAATCTTCACAATTCTTATTCCACAGTCCCAATTAAATATATTTAATATATTTAAATATACTTAATGAACCATGCAATTTATAAAACCACTTGATTTACCAGCACAAACTGTCATTATATTTTATTTATGTTTATTACGTTTGCCGGCTGAATTATTAAATGACAAGGCTTCGGGTTTTTGATAATCTTTACTTGAGCTATATGTTAATTTTAGACAAAATTAAATATTTGTATAAAGAAGTTGTTTAACTAAGTTTGAAGTATAGTTCATTTTAATATATTGTCCAGCAAAGTATCGTAACACGTACTTACATAACACATAACATAGTTCTTGCTTATTTTACATTCCCGGGAGACAAACAGCTAAAGCTACACGTTTGCTACTCAAGTTAAATTTGTATTGAATAAACATTGCAACTCATAAAAAACTTAACATGCTAGTACGAGTTTTTTCAATATTTTTCATATTACCAAAGCCGATGAAATGAATTACACAGCTAATATTTGATTTTCTTCATACCCTGTATTAAGACTAGATTGACAGTTCAAAAAATTAAATGTTAAATCAAACAGGTTATATAACTAACTTAAAAGCATAGTTTGCTAGAACATTTTGCCCAGGAAAGTGTTCTAATTCGTAGTTTCTGAGAAAAAAAAGCTAGAAACCCTTTTGAAAAAATGTTTATCTCAATTGGCTCGATTCCATACATAAAACATATTTTTAAATGCCTTAGCACCACATATAAGCTACTTTTCCCTAAATGCTTCCTACCAATTTCTACCCTTACTGTTAGTGGAAAATTTACACAATTTTGTTTTGTTTCAAACTCATTATTTAAGAGAACAGGGTACATGCAAACGTTTGTCCTTATTTGTGGTTCGATATCACTTGGAATTCAAGCGTATTTTGGTGGGGTTCATCTCCAAATATGGGACTATTTCATAAAGCTATTTTTCTCAATGTCTTTGCTCTTCTTGGCTATAATCAGCATGCTGTACAATCAACAACTTGAGGATATAGTTCATGCTGAATTCAAAACGAAAGTTGACATGAAAGGTATGAAATCTACATTATTTGAATTTTCGGTCAAAGTTGACCCCATATTTTAATTTTATTCATTTAGAATTGGCCTACTGGAAAACGAAACCTTTACGAAATTTCATCCTCATCTCTACAGTTTGTGTGGTAACTTTATTTCAACTGAACAACTTATTAGTCATTATAGTGCCCACGTTCTTTCCTAAAATTCCATGGAACGTTCTTCCCCAAATTCCATTCATTCCAGCGTACCTAGAAGTCTTCGAATTTGGGGTAAGATTTTATATCAACTTAATGTTTTGGGTGATTGGTGTAAATATTACCATGATTTCTACACAATTCAGTTTTCTCATTCTTCAGTTTGCCTTGCTCTGTGGAATGGATTTTGTTAAACGCAAAAATGCTGTAATAATTTACGGTATTGGCAATCCCTCACACATTCTATCAACTTTGCATGCTTACAAATCCCTTAGCCTGTTGTCAATACAGTACAATTTCATTCATAAAATGGCACTCATGTTTCCACTCATTTTGCTTTCTATCGGGAACTTCACATTTTCGGTTTACGTCCTTGTTGTTCATGGAAGTAAAATGACCTTGGTTAGTGTACTAATATTTCTCAGCTTTGTAATTTTTAATTTAATGTTGCAGTCTGTATGCTTTAGAATTCCAGCAGCAATTTATAAAATGAGTAGTCAGTTCGTCAAAGCAGACCTTTACCTTTCCCTTTACTCCGTTTCGAAAGGTGGTGGGAAACGAGGTATAGTTAGGGAACTGTCAAAAATGATAAAAGCATTGGGTCCGATAAAGATCAGGTTTTTTCTCGAAAGCTTTTCTGAAAGTTTAACACCTCTTAGAATGATAGAATTTTCGCTGGCGCGAGCTATAGATTTAATATTATTGAATTAAAACATTATTGTCTTTTAGAAAATGTATGGTTTGGCTGTAAAATTTGGTCTCCCTTGGTAGCCGTAAATATAGAAAACATATTTATAGTTGTTTTTATTAAGTTACATAATTCCAATCAATATTTTGGCTGTTATTTAATATTTCACTTATAGTCGTCGTTATATAAATAATATTTAACCGATTACCTGATTGTCACTACAATATCTTATATTTTAACTGGGATATATTATTGATCTGGATGAACCTAAAGCACCTTCTCATCAATGAATAAATTTAAAAAAGTGATTTGTCAATAAGTATGTTAGCCTTATAGTACCTAAAATTTATTTTTTGCTTTTACTTCTCTATGTATTTTGTTATTCATGTTGCTATGTAAAACTCTACTAGGATTTTTGAGATTTGAGTGAGTCTCTAGCAGCATTATTGACATTTATGAAAGTCCAAATAAAATTATTTGTCACTACACAATATGAAGTGGATAATTATAGCATGCATTTTACACATAATGATAAAAGCTGATTGCAAAATTATGCCACACTGCACACTTCAGATACGATTATATCAATTGATATAAACATACGCATATGCATTAACGGACTAGGTTAAGAGATAAAATGTAATGTCATGGTTATTGCATATGAAATGGATGGAGTGTTGTGTAATTCATTTAAATCAAGGTCACGAGTCACCAGTTAATCTAAACCAGGAAATTTATCAAATATGCTGCATATGCATTCCTTACAATAAAATAAAAACCAATTCGTTGTAGTCACACCACAAGTTACTAGTTTTATTTAGTTTCACAAAAAACATTGTTCTGTGCAGTTTACTCAGTTAACATTCTAAACACTTTAAGTCATGGCTGTTCTACGAAAACTGAGTATTTTAATATTTTGTTTCTCTAGTTTACAAGTTCAGGAGAGCAACACAGAAAATATTTTGTTTTTCCATCATATCGTCACATATAGTCACCGTGTTGTGACATGGCCATTGGCAGAAGCCCTCTCAAATCGTGGTCACAATGTCACATATATTTCCCCATTTTATCCAAAGGATCCAAATCCAAATATTACAGAAGTGGTTCCACAAAAGATGGCAGAGCATGTTGACAACGTTCTAAATCAAGAGTTCGACATAAGCATTCGTGTTCGAGATGAAATTGATCCTATTCTAAATTTCGCGTTTGAATTTGGTTACGACACTTGTGAAGCATTGTTTACCTCCCCCGAATTTATAGACTGGTTGAAAACCGATCCAAAAGTGGATTTACTATTTGCTGATAACTGTTTACCTGATTGTGGTATAGGTTTAGCGCATAAGCTAGGAGCAAAATATATTCAATTTGATAGTGTCGCACCGTGGCCAAATGAGTATGATTCTTTGGGTTTTCTACCAGAAAGTTCGGCTATTCCCGAACTTGAAATTAAATCTCCACCTGTCCCAATGCCTTTTAGGACAAGGGTGTCAAATACACTTTTGTCCTTACGTTATCGATTTTGGCATTATTTGTATTCTATTCGAATGCATGCACTTGTTCGAGACTCATTGAATGTTCCGGACATGCCTTTTATTGGGGATTTGGTACGTAACGTAAGCCTAATTTTTCATACGGGAGATGTGTTTACAGACTATGCAAGAAGCTTCCCGCCAAATGTAATCAATATTGCTGGGATACATTGTAAAGAGTCGACACAAGAACTACCTGAGGTAATTTTTATATTAGTTTTATTTGATCACGGTTTCTATACAAAAGCGTGTATTTATTTTTATATTTTTTGTTTTAGAATGTGAAAGCTTTTATTGAAGACAGTCACACAAATAGCTCCAAAATTACAACAAATGACGGTTTTGTATATATCAGTTTAGGATCTCTAGTAAAACCTGCTAATTTACCCGAAAACATAAAACAGGTTTTCTTTGACACAATAAAGTCATTACCAAATGTCAAGTTCTTGTGGAAATGGAATGGAGAATTTCCAAAGAATATTCCAGATAATTTGTATCTTAGTAAGTGGTTTCCCCAACAAGATATCTTAGGTAAGTACTTAAAGGAGCTGATTTTTTTTATAGAACTTACTAAACCAGTAGGAAAATTTGGATGATATTTTGGGAATAATAATTTGAACAGCACATCCAAAAATTCGACTGTTTGTTACACAAGGAGGAAGACCAAGTACACTTGAAGCAATATTTAATGGAGTGCCAATGATAACGATTCCTGTATTGGTATGTCCTTCAACTCGTTTTTATTCAATTGATAATGATAAGCTTGTCGTCATTATTTTTTGATGTTGTCTGTCAATCAGGGTGACCAAGACCTTAACTCTAATCGATTGGCTAGTATTGGAGCAGCAGTGAAAATTGAAATTGGGGAAATTGCGGTGGATACTTTTAAAAGAGCAATTGAGAATGCAGTTTATGATCCAAGGTATTTAGTAATATATTTTCGTACAAATATTAGAATTTTTTACAATTGGTTCTAACGTATCTTTGTGAATGTTTTTAGTACGAAAGAAAGGCTAAATCAAATGCAAAGGCTGTTTAAGGACAGGCAAAACAGTCCATTGGAGACGGCTGTTTGGTGGACAGAGTTTGTCTTGAGACATCCCAACATGTATCATCTAAAGCCTTCTGGAAGTGAACAATATTGGTTTGTTAGGCGACAACTTGATGTATGGATGTTTTTGTCTTTTGGGATATTTATTGCAGTAGGAAGTATTATGATTATTTCATTTAAATTATTCCAACGATACCGAAACAAAATTCCAAAGTTAAAACAAATGTGAAAAGTACAGTCAGGTATAAGAAGGAATAAAAATAAATTACTTCCAAAACAAAATATAGGTTACTGTAAAATGGGTTCTGGATGGTTATATTCATATTAATACATTTTTATATCAGATTCCACAAAATTACACCTGTGCATCTTAAAAAGATAAGGAAATATCAATTAGCCCGAAGTTAATTCCTGGTTACTGAAAAGTACAATATTCAAGTAAATTATGGAATGTCTAAAAAAAACTTTGAAAATAAGTTCCAAGGACAAACTGTCATAAAGGCAGAGCTTTTGCCTTTGCAAAGGCACGGTATAATTATTCACAATAACAATTTAACAACCTGGATTTAAAAAATTTCACAACATTTTATTTAAAGATGTTTATCATAACTTTTAATTTGAGCTTTTTAAAATTTGTTTTTCTTTCCTGTTGTTAAAAGCTTTGTGTAAATTTCTACTTTTTTGAAAAAACAAAATAACTGCTTAAATAGATTATAATTATCCATTTACGACATCCACAAGGTAAAGGTTATTATTTCCTTATCTTTGTTACATGACAGGAAAATTTAGCAGAGAGTTGCCTTTTTTCAAAAACAAAAAATTTGCTCAGAAAAACACAACTTTGTCTAAAAAAAATTATATACATTATTTGACCACCATGGCTACCAGACCTCCAAATTTTTCTGAACAGGTATTACTAACTCCTTTAATAATAAAAGCTATAACACTTTTTCAAACAACATTTGGTCGTTTTCATAGCTACCCAATTTCTATAGAAATAAATAAACGTAAAGCATCACCGTCTACTTCTGCACAGCTTCTCTGGACCAAGTGTACAAATCCTAAAAAGCTTTCACCATGGCTACTAATTTTACTTCTAATTGACGTTCCCACTTTAACAGCATGTATATATCTTCTGCTCTATGAGTTTTTTACCATTGAACGACATCTTCAATTTATTCAAGTCAGTTTATTAATTTTCTTTACAGTTTGTCTTTTGATAAAGCTATCCATAAATTATTCCTTGTACTGGAATGCTACTGCAGTACAATATGTACTAAATCAGTTGTTTATTGAGAAAACCTTTTTAAAGGAAAAAACATCATCTCCAAAAAATGGAAATCGTTCAAGTATATCGCGTCATATTGTCAATTTATACAATAGCATCATTGAAGACATTCCTGGAAATCTTCTTTTAACTCTAATTCAAGTCATGACAGTTTACACAATTCCAGTTCCATATCTTGCGGTCCATCTAAATATTGACGTTCTTGGCATATTCTTAGATTCCAGCTTGCAATTTAATTACTTCGATAGTTTACCTTGTCTAATATTCAGAAATCTAATCTCCTACATAACCATCTACGATTTAAACCGAACCCTTTCCCTTATTCTTACCATTGCTCTATTGGCAGGTGTTTCTATGGAAAACAAAATCCACAAAATTATTTCGAGCGTAAGAGCAAAAATTTCTTCAAGGTCCTATATTCTTCGAAGTTACACTCAAATGAGGCTACTTATTCTAATATTTGCACCAGTTCTTGGGAAAATTGTTTCACATTTAATTGTGTACAGCCAGTTTGTTTTGTGTTACGCAGCATGGGTGGGAGTACAATGTTATGGGCGTGTTCCTACATTTTGTATAGCTTTCTGTGTTGAAGTGATTCTGATTGGAAGTCCGCTAGCAATATTTCTAATGAAGACAGGTGCAAAATCTCGAATATTGAGTCAACGCTTAATAGATATGATGTATATGGAAAGTTGTACAACGAGTGGAAGGATATATGGAAAATCTTATGATAGATTAAGTTGGAAGGCTCAACAAGTGCTGGCAGTCAAATGTGGTGATAGGTTTGCTTTGAGTCAAGATGCGACAGAAAACTACTTGAACGTTTTGATAGGCAATATTGCAGACGCTGTGATGCTTGTTGAACCAACTTAATCACCATACCTGGCGTGTAAACTGATATAAAAAATAATTAAGAAATATTTAATAGTTAAGAAAATTTAATTCAATTTTTTTTTGCGATTTAGTGGTAAATTTAGTGGTTCCATATTTACTCGTATAAGAAAAGCCTGGTAATTTCATATTTGTACCAATATCCAAAATATAGTAATTAAAATAATATGTTTACGACCTCTATGTTTAATTAACCTAAACAAACAATGCATGCTAACAGTGAAATAATTTGTTATTGAATTTGTTGTTTACAGCAATATGTTATATTTTACAAATTTTCTATACGGAAATCTATATGATTATTAAATATTAAAAAAAAAGTCAGACTAAGGAAATATTTACGTTACAAGGAAAAAAATTGTCATCAATTTATACATATAATAATTTTATAATTCTTTTAACAATTTGAAATAAAAATTTCACAGCACTTATTTAAAAATTGAGTTAAGCTTTGAGTTGCTGCAAAACTGCAAATTACTTGTCTGTTTTGATCGATAATATTGTAAACTGTGTATTGCTTGTTAAACCAAATTAATAATTAAATGCATACCTTTAATTGCAAATTTAAATAATTAAAAATAAATAAAATATTTTTATTTTGTAATATGGGTAAATGCCATTTATTTAACATTTTTGTAAAAAATTATAATGTATTTTTTTTCTATAAATATAGATATATTCGTAATCCTTGAAGCTAGATTACAATTTAGTCATCTCAGCTTCCTTGCTTCTCCTTCTGTTATGGTTTGTTTTTAAAAGGTTGGCAGCGTCACCTTGATTTGTGGCTTCAAGAACAGCGATCAGCTTTTCATATGCATGTGGAATAGGTTTGTCTTTAATTATTTCAAAGCATTTTAGGTTTCTTGATAGTGGGTCTAGTTCCTCTTCCTAACGAATAAATTTATATCTAAAAATATTTTATTGTAATAAATCTATATTAAATATTTGGTTTCAAATAAAGTTTTTATACCAAAATCCAAATATCCTCAACTTCCAATACTCCTGTAGTTACAAATGTTGTCAACACGTAAGCGTTTAACCTCAAATGTTGTTTTAGATATATAATATTTTCCGTAATATGCTCTTTCTGCCAGTTGTCCATTTTTGGTAAGAAAAATATGAAGAATGTATAGTTGAAAATGCTAATTAGTAAAAATTCAAGGATCGATTTCGCGATATTGTAAGGATAATGAGGATGTTGTGACTGTACAGAACTCACTGGATACACTGATTTATAATCGATATTTTGCAGCTTATCAGATCTATTGACCTAAGAGTAGAATTTATCTGTCACACCAAAAATTTGTAGTTGTAACACGAAGTTGATTAAAGGAGCCTGCAGTGATTTAATTTGGTTACATTTTTATATTTTGTACGCACACAAATTTTCATACATACGTCAAGTGCCGGCCAATGACATCAATACATCAACGTAAATTTGAACTGTCAACAATGATACATGGTGCATTATTTGTATCATTCCACTTATAAATTTGATAACTTTACGCATCTCAAATTTTCCAGATTACTCAACACAGGTTTATCTAAATGCAACGTAATATGACACGTAACATATGCAATTGTACTATGCACAAAATATATGCTACAAAAATAGTGCTAACGTAGGCACAAAATCAAAAACATACTTACCTGTACAATAATTGTCATCACCACAAATTAGTCATATGCCTTCAGAGTGAAACCTGGAAAACTTTGACGTAGCTCATCGAGTAGAATGAGTAAGCGCAAGTGTAAAATAACAGTATCTCAATTAACATCAAATCATGATATAATTCGCGATTTTGCCAATTTTTTAACAAAATAATATTTACTATTTTTTTCCGTTAAAGTAAATTACATATATGATTTGGCAATAAATTTTAGCAAATTTTATGTTAGCTAATTAATATAATTTTATTAAACGGTGAAATTAATGAGAGTTTATTTTGAGGAAATTCTTTGGAAGAATTTAGTTTCCTATTGGAAAACAAAGTATGTCCAATGAATGTACATTATCAATATTCTTACATTTTTTTGCAATTATTCAACAAACGTAAAACAAGTAAGCGTATAAATTTAACTAAAATTATAAAAAAATGTCGCATGGAAATTATAATATAACTAGTTTACTTCCGCAAATATTAACTTATTCTACGTCTTCCCCTGAGATTACCACAAGGAAATAATTTTTGAAATTTCTTTCTAATCAAAATAATTTTAGCCCGTTTTCAACTTGTGTCCATATATAACGCTTTCGCCTAGAGTTTCCGTGGTAGCAGCTTCCGGCAAACTGGTTGTAGGTTGGTCGTCTTCTTCGGCGGATATATTTTCGAGTAAAATCTAAAATATTGTAATAACATGTATTTAAAAGTGAAATAAGTGTATATGTAAAAACCATTATGTCGAACGTTGAGCTTACCTGAAAAACAAGTAGGTACACAAAAACGAGGTTAACGCAAAACGAAAAAATAGGATGTCTTAGATCAGCCATTTGTAATTCGAACCAGAAGAGATTAAATATTGGAATAATAAGTAGCGATGGGTAATTTCAAAATAAATATTTCCACAATATGTAATAGCAATGAAACAAACTTGGGTTTGTTTTGATTTCAATAAGTATTAAGATGGTTTGCTTTAATTACTTTACAAAAATATTATTGTAGGCTAATATTCAATGATGTAATCTAATTAAAAGTTTTGTTTATTTTAAATATTAAGGTTAGGCAAGTCAAACAAAACAAAAAAGATTTTTTTAGATGATGTTGACATTCATTCAATTGTTTATTCAATCATTCATTCATGAAATAAATACAATACATGATTTATATCGTCACCTTGATGGGTGACTTGAAAGCAGACCATCAGTTTTTCACATGAATGCGTCATTGTTTTATCTTAACCTATTTCAAAACATTATTTGAATTTCTTGACCCTGAATTTAGTTTACTTTTTAATAGCATTATGTTTATAACATTGTGTGGTCTAAATTAAATTAAAATGAAGTTTCCTTCCGAATTCCATAAATCTTCAAGTTCCAAAAACTCATTTTGTTACAAATATGAAACGCAAGCATTTTACCTGGCTTGCTCTATGATATGTATGTTTACAGAGATGCATTCTGTGTTAAAATTTTCCATTTTTGGATCAAAAAGTAGTTTTATTCATAGTAAAAACTAGTAAAAAGTTTTGCTTTCATTACATCAAATCTACCATTTCAGCATATGTTTGAGTTACACGGACAACATCGTATCTGTACCAAACTTAAAAGTTCGATACACTGATTGATATTCAATAGCATAGCTTACATGATGTAATTGACCCAACAGGATTTATCAGTCACGCAACAAATTTCCAACACGAACTTTCAAGTGCAACATGAAACCGAACACGGTTGCTGTGATTTCATTGTGTCATTTCATTACATTTTTATTTGCTTTGTGCATACAAAGCTCCCGACGTCAAACAATGACATAAATTCATTATTTTTTGATTACTTGTAAAAGTAAAGTGATGATTGTTCACACTTCAAACAACATTATTTCATAAGCATTTCATAAAATTTACCAATCGAAATTTTACCTTTAGTTGCTAAAAATAACTTTTATAATTTCTAGACAAATGTTAAATTTCGTTCCATTATACAAGTTTTGAGTAAATTTACTCGGCGGCTTTAACATTAAATAGTAGTGGATATTTTTGTGCTTCTGTGCATATACTACCGTACATTTTGAAGCTGATTTCGCTAGATTGCTATTTATTGGATTATAACGAAATCTAATTTTTTCCACCTAACTCACTATAAAGCAGATTTAAAATAATTGAAAATATTATTAAACTGAATGAAATGACTTAATTAAAATACAGAAATATTTAATTATGAAGGACGCCGATAATTTTAATTGAGTTAAATGTCATTTCAATAAGTAGTACCATTTTGTAAATGTGTAATAGTTTATTAAATGATATTCATATTTATTTTAGCCACTTTTTTCCATTTATAATTTTTTTTATAACGATCGCGCAAAAATAGTCTAACTTTATGTAGTTTGGGATACTTTTGTCTCATGTTTCAGTTTAATAATTTCGATTTTTTCATTTGTGGGAAACTCATTATCCTTTACAAACTCGTGTGTTGAAACAAAAGTGTACTTGGTTTCTAAACACAACTATGGGAAATTCTACTAGGTTGCAATGGAATTACTATAATAGTAAAAAATGCATTTTGATTTACATATTTCGTATTTGTTTCCAGAAGATGATCACAAAGCATTTAATAACTAGTCATCTTAACATGTAATGAGTCATGCAGACGAAGCAAAAAAAATATTGTTTTATTGTCCGAGTAAGCTTGTAACGCACCGTGTCGTGCTAGACACAAAGTTAATTAAAGTACATTTCCTTTATTTTTTGTACGAACCTTTTTTTACAATACTTGTATAAAATATAGCGTTCTTCTATAATCCAGAATCAGTTGTAAGTCAACCATATCACCGTCAGCATGGAATTAAGTAAAAAATATTGTATGGCTTTCTCTGTAGACGTAGCCAAAATAGTAATAGATTTTCCCTATTTATTATTCTTTCTTATTAGGGCTATCTTAGCATCACTTTATAAATCTGTAAGTAGAAAACCAAAGAGTTTGGAAAACGAAATAGTTTTAGTGACCGGTGCGGCATCGGGACTTGGACGGGAAGTAGTTTTAAAGCTAGTCAAAGTTTCCGTGGAAAATCATATTCGAAGTAAAGTTGTATTTGTGCTTTGGGATGTTAACGAGAAGGGTCTGAAAGAGACAAAGGAGAAATGTGGAGAGTTGGGAGTGAACAATGTGCATACATTTGTTGTGGATTTAATGAAAAGGGAAAACATAGCCAAAGCTGCCGAATTGGTAAGTAATTTTAATCTTTAAAAACATATTTCGAATGGCAAAATAATAAAAAAAATTATTTGGAATTTTTGGAAGGTTCGACAAAATGTTGGCACGGTTACGATACTATTCAATAACGCGGGCATTGCTCCTTTTAAAAGATTTTTGGATAGTGATTCCGATTTGGAGGAAAACGTGATAAAGATTAACCTTCTGTCTTATATGTGGACTATAAAGGAATTCCTTCCAGGAATGTTAAAAAATAAGAAAGGTCATTTAGTTTGTACATGTTCGGGTTTGGGATTCTATAGATTTGATCATCTGACTGCATATTGTGCTTCCAAGTATGGCCTAAGAGGATTTCTAGAGAGTTTAAAACTGGAAATGAAGCTAATGAATCCTGAAAACCCAAATATGATCAAATTCTCTATCATTTATCCTGGTTTTGTGAAAACACCACTGGCATCACCAATATCTTGGGAGCCTAGATATGAAGTTTTGGGAACGCAAACTTTTTGTGATCCAATAAGGGTCGCAGAAGAAATCGTAGACGGGATATTAAAGGAAAGAGAAGAGATATATGCACCAAGATCTATATGGGTGGGACGTTGGTTTTACAGGTGAGTTATACAGGTATTTATTTTTAAAATCCCAATTAGGTAAAAATTATGCCAATAAAAATATATTTTTCCGCATAGATTATATCCTACTGAGTTTGTAGATAAGTACGAACAGTTCACAATGAGAAATCTGAGCTTCCCCAATCAACAGAAATTTGCTACCAATACTAAAAGGAAGTTGACTAATAAATTCGAAGAATAAATTATCTTTGTTTTTTTGTACAGAAAAATTAAAAAATGATTTGAAACCGATTTGACCTTGAAAACTGTACAATAAAAAAGAAAAATTGACCAATTTAATTCCAGTTCTTTTTAATATCATACTAAATTAATTGGCTTTTTGGGTGAATCATGCACCATGCATCAGTGATCATAAAAAAACATTCTGTCTTATATTCTTATGCATAAAATTTAAGAATTGCTATTGCTCTCGTGTTCCACTTGTGCGTTTGTATATATGCTTTTATTCTACACGTATACCATGAAAAAAATATTCCCATAATGAAATCAAATCCGTATCAAATATAGATAGTAAACCTGTTTTTTTCTTTAACATCACAATTTTATGCATTGCGTGTGTTCCTAATAATACATCATTATCAAATTCACAAGTAAACCAAGCATTTATCCTGGCTTAATAATTCAAGATGTTTTTTATGCGTTTGCGTTACGGTCCAGAAGATCTGGAGATTTGGCTGTGTATATTTTAAATTATCTACGAAGTCGGATAGACTAAAAGAAATATATGTATTTATGAGAGTTAAACATTTTTTAATGATAGCATGATGATATGCTATAACATATGGATATGTAATGTGTAATGTAAAAAATAACATCTTACATTGAAAAATAAATAAAAATACAACAGAATGTAAAGGTCGCTCAATGGAAGAGCACATAACCCAAAACCGAATAAAAATGCAGCCCACTAATAACCCATTTATAATATTTGCTGTAAACACAGCTAAAATGTTCGTAGATATTCCCTATTTTATTTATTGTTATATTAAAATAGTTATAGTAGCAATTTTTAGATATTTGTTAAAAAAGAAGAAAAGGCTAGAAAATGAAATTATTTTGGTGACTGGGGCAGCATCGGGACTGGGGAGGGAAGTGGTTTTAAAATTAGCTGGAGTTGCGGTTAAGAAGGGGATTGCAAGTAAAGTGGGATTTGTGTTGTGGGATATTAATGAAAGGGGTTTAAGGGAGACGGAGGGGATTTGTAGGAAGTGGGGAGTGGATAATGTGCATAGTTATGTGGTAGATTTGACGAAACGGGAGGAAATTGAGAGGAATGCGGACTTGGTAAGTTTTTAAATTTATTTAAATAATTTATCAATAATTCGAATGACAAAAGTTCGTATATATTTTTTAAACAGGTTCGAAGAAATGTTGGCACGGTAACGACACTATTTAATAACGCGGGTTTATCTCCGTACAAAACGTTTTTGACGATTGATCCTAATATGGAGGAAAATGTGATAAAAGTTAATCTCCTATCTTATATGTGGACTATAAGGGAGTTTTTACCAGGAATGTTAAAAAATAAAAAGGGGCATTTGGTTTGTACATGCTCGGGATTAGGGTTTTATAGATTTAGTCATTTAAGTGCTTATTGTGCATCGAAATATGGTTTGAGAGGATTTTTGGAGAGTTTGAAGTTGGAAATGAGAAAGATGAATCCTGATGATACGGAGATTATTAAATTTTCTACAATTTATCCGGGATTTGTGAAAACTCCAATGACGACTCCATTAACGTACGAGCCAAGATACAAGAATGTGAGGGCGCTGGAGTTTATGGATGTGGAATGGGTGGCAAAAGAGATCGTGGATGGGATTTTAAAGGAAAAGGAGGATATTTTTGTGCCTGGGTCGGTATCAGTGCTGAAATGGTTTTATAGGTGAGGATAATTAATGGGTGCAAAAAAATTACCAAAATTTATAATTGTTTGTTTTAAAAAAATGGTGTACTTTTGTTTATGTTTTTAGCTTTATGCCAAGTGGATATGTAGACAAAATGGAAAAGCGACTTATGCGAAATATGAACTGTGAGAACCAAGTAATTTGTGATGAGAGCAGAACAAGTAGAGATAGTTCATTAGAGTTAAAACAGGTTATTATTGATGTGTAGTGCTTATACATACATAACACGCTTTCGTTGCCACAAAACTGTGTAATAATTAAACGAACATTATCACTTAAATTTAATTAGCTGCTAGTGATTTTTGTAGTACAATCAAGAATTAGAAATAATTCTTGTGTAATTGACTTGTTAAATAGTGCAATTAGTAGGCTTGTTATTCCATCGTGGGAAAAACTATATTGTAAACTTTACCATCATATAATAGTTCGTTATGCCTACCTCATTTGGATGGAAATAAAATATAAATAAGGAATGTTTATGAACAACGTTCTGCATACGTATTACATACACCCAACTTGGTAGCAGGACTTATCCTTCAAAAACATTTAAATTTAACATCAAAATCGTATACAGACTTGTTTGTTAAAAATTATTTTCAAATTTTTAATTATCGTTTCTTTAAAAACAAATTCTAAAAACAAGTTAAATAAGTATGAAAACTTCCTAAGTCGTCTGATTTCTAAACTAGATTACTTCACAACTTCTAATACGTTTTGCGTGCAAATATGTATTTTTGTATAAACAAAAATATTTCCATACCTTTTTTCATCCCGACAAAAAAGTTGTGTTTGACTATTTATTCAAATTTACCACATTAAATATTTACAGAAAGTTTTCTTTTTTAAATATGTTCACCTGCAATACATATATTTTAAACGTTTCATGTTTGATTTCTATAACAATAAGCAATCATTTTGGTTTAACAAAAGGAAAACAAAACCAAGAAAACGTCTTAAAACTATTTTGGTTACTGGTGCGGAATTGGGACTATGGAGGGTAGTGGCCTTAAAATTGGCTGCAGTTGCGGATACACAGTCGCAAAAAAATAATGTAAACAAAATATTCCATATAAAAAGTAGTATTAAGAGTAACTACATAGCTAGTTATAAATTTGACGCAAGGATATTCATGTTTAAAAATACCTGTTCCTCAGTTAAGCAGTAACAATGAAATCGTATTAGAAATACAATACTGTTCAATAATAAGTGGTGTAATAGGCTCGAAAAAGTTACCACACAATTGAATGCGCTGAGTGGGAAAAGAATTTACAAGCTGTCTACCACACTTTGTTTTATATTTGTACAAATTGAGTTTACACAAAACAGTTTTAGATTCGCTGTAAACCTTAGCCCCAAGTCCAAAAAAGACAAGTATACCCAAACCACAAGTTATGGAAACATCCAGTGCAAAAGCCAGCATAGCAAGTTCCCTATTACAAATCGCCTCAATGCCAAGATACCTGCAAACAGTAAGAGCAATACTCAATGACAAGACCATAATTGCCTGCACAGTATTTCGATGGAGGTCATTATAGACGCATATCAATATTTGAATCTTTCTGTAATTCAATGCTACCTTTTTACATGTATGTCTTCCAATTTGTGTTCCATATTCCCGAAGACTTGTGAACAGTGAGAACAACGAAATCAAGTAATTCACACTGCATGTTACCTCCATCATGACCAGTCCCATTTTCCAAAATAAATAATGAATTGGGCCAAGTACAACAGACCATTTCCATGATAACCTGTTCAAGCCGATAAACGACTGTGTTATCATATCTTGGGATATCCAGCAATGGAAGATATTGAAAGGAGAAGTTGGAAGTAGTATGGCTAGTACTGCTATGCATAATGATACAACGTGGAGGGAAACGGAAAGCAAAATGCACAAAGTGGAAATGACTTTTGAGATTTTCTGGAATTTTATTTTGGGTTGATGTGAGACACCTAATAAATATAAAACGTAGTTGAATTATAATATTTAAAATAAATTTTGTGTAGTATTTTTTAAATGTTTTAAATTTTACTTGTGATGAGCTGATTTTCAAAGTCCAACAGGCCATTAATGAAATTTGAAAATAGCTGTCTGTTTTTCACGTGAAAGATGTTTAGACAGCCGATACACAAGAGCATGCAGGATAAATAGCCATGAACTGCTTTCCATCGCAAGTCACTGAAATGCTTTTGATGGAAGAAAAGCAGTGCTATAAAATAAATGGCAATTACACAATTTCCGGTACTATTTTTCAAGTGCTTTATTCGTTTTTCATTAGAATCCCACTGGTAGTTTTGTAGATTGAGAAGAGGCAAGTTTCCCACTTTTAAAGCTCTTACCAAAACTGGGAGCAAGCCTTGTGATTGAATCATTTTGAGTGGAGGTGAAGCCACGAACTAAATAAAGATATAGAAATAAATACAATTCCAACGCAGTAAATTTCAAGTAGAGGTTTCTTTGTTGTTTGTTGACTTGACCAAATTTTAAAGTTTAATTAACTTGTGTGCCACATAAACATTGACAATATGATATCGTTTAACATAATCTTTGAATGATTATACGAGTTTGGGACAAACATTTGAAACTAGACTATTGTTGGTAGCAATTAAAGTAAATATTTTGTCGTTCTGGCTCACAGGAAACACTAAGAAACGTTATATTAATCAAAACATCCGGGTCAAGTTTTGATTATTTTATTAATACTGTTAAAACCAGAAGAAGAAAGCAAAATAAACATCATGTCTGCGAAGCACAATATATCAAGACAATTCGATTTGAGACCAGACTTCGTGTCTCTTAATTTTATACAAGACTTAAAGCGGGCCAAGTAAAATAGCACATTTAAAATTAGACTTGAAGGAGGAAAATAATATTTACATAACGAAATTTATTATGTATATTAGTCTAAGAGGTTAAGACGTCATAGTAAAGAGTTAATTTAAGTTTCAGTAAACATGTTTTCGTGTTGATATAAAGTCGAGTGATGTTTACATTTCAAAATACGTTATAACAATTTGCAATATAGCTATAACTAAGAAACTTAGGGAAAAAATAATTGTCACAGTCTTACAAAATGAACACGAAAAAAGCATCGACTTTTTTTTTCTTTTCATTCGAAAGTTAACAAAATATAATGACAAAGGCGCACAGATTTATAATTAATAAAAAACGATGAAATCTTTAAAATAAATAATTATAGTTAGTACTGCTCTACTTTCTGTGTATTGTATACAGTATAATATTTAAACCAAACATATAACTGATCGTATAATTTACAGAAAAATGCAACACAACAAACATTTATTAGCATTTATATCGTCTAGTGAAATATATCGTTTTTTTATTTCAAAACATTATTAGCGGTTATTACAGGATACAACCAGGCCTTGTACCATAAATGGTTTTGAGTTCGTTCCAAATCTTGTTTCTAATAAGCGTACCTTGCTTATATATAACCATTCTTGGCTCATTACGAGGTATTGTCTTGAATCCAGGTGCATGCACTAGAAATGCATTATCCAAAATTAAGAACTCGTAGTCCTTGACACACAAAATATAACCCTGGAACATATAAAACACAAAAATAATTAATCAAATAAAAAGTTAATAGCCATAAAAAATACATGTTTAAATTAGATTACACTTACTTGAGTCATTTTGTCCGATTTTCCTTCCCAACTTAACCTCTCGTCATAAATTGGCTCGGCTCGTGTTCCAATATAAATCGGCTCCCAGCTTTGATAAGGTGCATATCGTTTTCCCACAGTAAACACATTTAAACCAGATGTTTGCAAATCTGTGATATTCATCCATTCTTTAGATTTAGGTACTTGATGACAGCTAGGACACAGGTACTTGTGAAACGGGATTGCAGACCCATTTCTAAGCATATCAATTAGTTCTGTTTTGTTATTTGGCAGCCTACTCACATTCTCATCAACCTCGAAAATTAAAAGAGGAAAAACTTTTAGCTGGGGCGTTTGCATAACTGGATCATTTCTTCTTATCATTTCCAGAAATTTTTCAATTAGACCTGGGCTTGGGTACAGCTCAATATCTGATGCAAATACAAAATGGGTTGTAGCAGAATCACGAGCGACATTCCTCAACACGTTTATTGGATACAATAATTTATTAGCTTTTTTGTACGTTTGAGTTTTTTCACTTAATTTTAACTTGTTATTTTGAAGGTCAGTACAATTAACAGTTAATTTGGCTATATTCATAATGTTGTTTCCTTCTGGCATGTGATCTTGGTCAAGGATAAGATGAAATGTTACCAAATCTTTGACCAATGTCGTATTTATACATTCCCGTAAATACTGAATTTTTTCAACCGATTTTTTTCCATCGGTGCCTGGAGAGTACATTGCGATAGATACAGGTCCCTGCCATCTTAGTAGTAAGGGTACCAGGTTATCCAAATAGGTAAAGTCTGTGTGAGTGGTATAGGTTATCGATTGGTCACATTTAAAATGCCGTGTCGCGGTAAAATAATTGTAGAAAATTAAGTAGTTTCCTTTTTGACCTAGATAACTTTCACGAGAAATTGTGTCACTGCAGCCTAATATCCCTTTTAAATCACGGTTGTTTTTGGGGTTTTTAGTGGAATATAAATTTAGTTGGGATATTATTTTATCTTGAACGACTGTGTAACCAAATATTACACAGATTAACAACCCACACAAAATGTTATGTGTTCTTGTAAACCAAGTCATTTTGACCAAAGAAAGTAGTTCAATATAACCAAAAACTATACTAAGAGTTTGTCTGAAATTTCTACTCAGAGTAATTAAAAACACAATTTTGATGCAACACTTTTTTACAAATGTTTAAACTTTATTGGTTATTTGTTGAAATATTATATTATTTTCGTAGTGTTCACAATGACGTTGTTGTAAAACGACGGGAAAATAAGTACTAATATTTTTCTGGAACGAACACAAACTTTTGTTAAAAATTGATATTTTAGAATGTTTCTAAAATGTTCTCGTATGTGTTTCTGCATTTTGTTGATCAATAAGGTAAACAGTTCTGCATTTCACATGTATAGACAGCTCTTGGCTTAAATCTGTTTTTTTCTACTTATGCGTTTTAGGTACTTCAGAGCCCTACATTTGTGCATACATGCATTGTAAGCACTTAAAAATGAAAAGGTTTGGGATACACACTTATAACAGCTTTGTTCGACACCTATGCACATACGCACCTGATTTTTTTTCATAATGATGTTGCCAGTATGTATGTTTATACATAGGAATAATCTATAACATACAATTTTAAGGACCTTTGGTTGTTTGGTTTACTGCACTACAAAAAATATAAATGTCACTAAAAAAGGAATGCACGTGTCGAAGTTTTTGTTTTGGATTAACTTGTGAATAGATTATATTACTGGCATATACACAAACTTCCTTGGTTCTACATACATATATGCCTCTTTTACTCTGGCATTTTTTGTCTTTGTTTTATAAAAGAGATAAGCGGTACGCATTAAGTAATAACCAGAAAAGTCCTGTACTTAAATCAGTTTGGATAGTTTACACTAAAAGATATGTATGTAGGTATTTACGAATAAGAAATGTATGTACCTTATATGCTGATGAAAATCTGGATAAAAACCAGAACAAAGCGGAAAATTGTCAAAGAATTGTATTAGTGTTTTGCTTCTTTGCTGCAACGCAATAAATGCAAACTAGCAAAGTAAATTGTCAAAATATATTTATTTGAAAACAAATCACTATTACATATTTTACGATTACAATTTAATGTACGTCTTGCATGTAAAAATAGGAGCAAATGAATTTCTGGAATCATTAACTTAATTGAATCAAACCAAATTGCAAAATGTATGTAAAATTGATCTTAATCTTATTGTAACACGACTTTACATGTTTTGGTCGGTTGTACTGTTATTAATTAAATATATCTTTTTAATTCCGTCCACTTGCCTTAATTTAGAAAACAATATGTTTATAATGTTTACAGTAATCGGCTAAATGGTAAGTAACTACCTTTTACGTGTTGCTGCAATTTCCCATTTTTAAGTTCCCACATGAAAAAAAAATCATTGTACAATTCGCACGCACACAAATATATGTACATCCTGGAACCAACAGTAAGCAAAAATATATTTTAATCATTAATTGTTCTGAAGGAATACATATATAAAGTGCAGAAACGAAATCCAATGTAAATATTATAGAAATGTACCGTGCTGGGGTTAACGAATCAAGTTGATTAGTTAACACAACAATGAAAAAGTTTTATTAGCTAATTTCTAAAATTTACTTGGGAAAGCATAATGTCAATTTTATTTTAAGTTTACGGGTTACGTTGAACTTTGCATGGAAGTAGCCATAAACTATTTTATACTCCGATTGCTTATAAAAAATTGAAATAATTGGATACATTTCGGAACGTATCACTGTTTTGATGTCTAAAAGCAATTCTTGTCACGCAATGATTCGAGTTCGTGCCAAACACAAATTTACTTAGGATGCATTTCAATTATATTCTGGTAGAGGTTTGCAATAAGTGCATAAATTGCAGTATTCATCGCTACTAAAGAATCAGTTATCGGGCAATCACTGGACAAAATGGAGCTAAACCAAAAATACATAATGAACTTGGCTGTAGACGTGGCCAAAATTGTAACAGATTTTCCATATTTTCTATATCTACTCATTAGATCTACAATATCGTCACTTTATAAATCTGTACGTGCAAAACCCAAGAGTTTGGAAAACGAAATAATTTTGGTGACCGGTGCAGCATCAGGGCTGGGACAGGAAATAGTTTTTAAGCTTGCACAGATTTCTGTAGAAAATCGTATTCAAAGTAAAGTTGTATTTGTGCTGTGGGACATTAACGAGAAGGGACTCAAACAGACTAAGGATAAATGCGGAGAGTTGGGAGTGAACAATGTGTATACACATGTTGTGGATTTAATGACAAGGGAAAACATAGCAAAATGTGCAGAACTGGTTTGTACTAAAAACTTAAACTTGATTGCTTACCATTTTAAAACTTTGATTTATAAATTCTGTTTGAAAC
>JAQFZG010000331.1:0-36788 GCA_034695465.1 Entomobrya nicoleti | reverse complement strand
GGTATGTTTTAATTAGTAGACAACGAGGCGGCTACCCAATTATGTTGAGTAGCCGTCATTGGCATATTGTACAACTATGATTTAATATATTTTAGATTATATTTTAACACTTTCCTGTTGCGTATTGGTTTCCTGTATATATTGTATGTTTGGGGAAGTAAATGTAATAAATTAAAAACTAAACTTAAGACAAAGAGTGCTACCTTAAGTATATTTTTTGCTATCACGCCAGTAAAAATGATGATGTCATTTTCTATAAAATGCGATGATTTAACAAGTTTGCTGGGTTTTCTAGACGGAAATGTATCCTAAAGAAACTTGATATATGACTGTACGATTGGAATTTCTTTACAAGTGTACTCTCTGTGGTTGGTGTTATTATGCGTTTCTATTATGAAAATAGAACAACACAGAAAATGTAATCTAAGGTAAAAATAAATAAATGTTCAGGTATAATAAACCAGTCCAGGATAAATATCATTACACATTACACTAAATTTATATCCATGAAATTAAAATCTACAATATTGGAGGTTGTTTACCGGGAATAGGATTAACAATAACTGTAAGTATTATATTGATGAATCCAATAACGATACACCAGTTCAAATATTGTATAGAACTCTAACGTAATATTACTAAACCTAATTATATTAATTAGTAGTTAAAATAATTTAAACTTAATTTAAATATTAAGTTTATAAAGAGGCTTTACAGTAATTAGGTATTGGAAACTCAATAAGACAAAAATAATAGGTTATATATTGAAAAAATAAAAAACTTCTTACTCTATTTTTTGGGGTAATGCAAAATTAAGAGAAAAAAATAAAATGCTTATAGTAGTAATCGCTTGTTACATAGTTTGAACTAAAATACGATTCGAAATTAATTTTCTGTCCGAATTTAGTTTTTTAATCATTGAGTAGAATTTAGGTCACCCGTGTGGTCAAAAAAGACGACGAAGTAAACTATTTTTATTGAACACGTTTTTGACTTTTAGTCCTATTGATATCTTAATTCCAATTTTAGAGCAGTTATTTAAAACTACCAAAAATAAGTGGTTTTTAAATTGATTTTTGCCTTGTCTTAGAAGCTTTTTAACATTTTTTCAATGTTTGTCTGTTTATATTTCTAATAGCTTGATAACACATAAATTGAATTAAATGTTGCTCAACATGAAAACCTTACTAAAACTGTGCGTTTAGCGAATTAAATGTTCCTTATAATTTTCAACAATTTCAAATCCTTTCCCTTCTCGCTACTTTAATAAATACTTCATAGTTATTTTTAATGAACACACATGTGCCACAAAAATTAGAACATGGTTCATTACCCAGTAAACTTTCGTATGAACTACATCGTTTAAAATGAACTCATGATTTTGTTAACTTTAAATAAAACCGACAAAACTAAATAATTCAAATCAGTTTCCTAAAAAGTTATTTCAAACGTTATATCCTATTCCGAAAGTATTAATCCACTTATTTTTCCCTTTAAGTTTTGTATGAGAAAGCTTGCCATGTTGACAAAATATAATGAAAAGGCTCTACAATTTTTACGGTTATGCTACTTCTACCTTCCCCAAGTTCCGATTATTTGGAATCCAAAAGATTCAAAAATTACACCAAACCTAGAAAATGAAATATGGATAAAATGGCATTTCACAAACTGTTTTGCATTCGTTTTATGGTTTGCAACTGCATACACTGTATTAACACAACCATTCGTTAATCGAACCGATCTACAAGCCGTTCATTCAAGTACACTAAAAACGGCATTATGCTGTTTTACTGCCAACCTAGCAGGCTGTTATGGAGTTTGGGCGTTAATACAGACATTATACTGGTCAACAATAAACCAGTTTCTACAGTTGGAAAAACAAGTATATCAAAGTAAGTTATTAAACTTGAATAGCCTAAAAAAATCGTAAAATTTCATCGAATTATTTATTTTTGCTTAATACCCACAGAATACAATCCGAATTTACTAAACGCCAACCGTAGAATGGGCACACTGGACATATTTTTTTTTGTATTTCAACCAATGAACTTTCTTTCAATTCTACTTTATTTTAATTCCATGGCTGGTAAACAAGATGGTATTTATTGGCTAATTGAAATGAAAGGAGTGATTTTATAAAAACTATTATATTTTGTACAAAAACACTCATTTTAATTCCAGCTTTTTGTCAAGGATGCCGAGCAATGCAAATTGTTAGTTTAGGATTTTTAGTGGTTATTACAGCAATAAAAGAAATGGCCAGCACGCTTCTTTCTAAAGTTGAGCAACAGTCAGATTTCTTTTGATATTATAACCAGTTTCACATAATTTGTACTGTTTTGAAGACAAGCTTTGAACGTGCCACTCTAATAGCTTTTACAATACTTTACATTGCATTTATTCAAGCAACTTGGGCTTGTGTTGTTGGAATTGGACAATTGGACGTTTCAATATATATGGTATGTGCACTGTCTGCTGGCACAGTGATTGCAGGTTTGTCGATTTTACTTCCTGTAATATCCTCAGTTGCTGAGATGACAAATAGTATTTCTAAGATTAAGCTGCAAGAAATGAGGGAACATTATTGTAGGCGCTCAATATTTAGTAATAAACTTAATGTTAAAAAAGCTAAGTCATTGCATCCAATTAGGTTATGGTTTGGCGTGTTTTTTCAACTCGGTAAGGAGTTTTCTCGAGGTATGGTTCATAATATGATTTATAGCATGTTGCAACTAGTGCTAACATTTGACCTGAATGGTGCCTTAGTGTAAAATCTGTAACAAAAATAAAGAATTAACGTTTTTTGGCTTGAAAAAATACTTTTTATTAGAGTGCTGAATACATGGTAAAAATTTAAATAAGGGTCCAAATCATTTCGTTATAAATTTCAATTATATTTACTTCACAAATCAAAGTAGTTTAGCTTTATTAGTTTTTTTATTTTATAAAAATCCAATTCTAAAAACCATTGGTTTTGGTATTTAATTGAATGTAAATTGTATTTATGATCTAAAATTACTTAGTGCACGAATTTAATTTATTTCTTTAAAAAACGATGTACTTATCTGCTAATCAGCAAAAGCGTTCACCAAAAAAATATTGTGCTGATACTAGTGATGGAATATATTGTATGCTCACTTCAAGCTGGTGGGTGAACTTTAATTATGCATTTGACAACTTCAAAACTATCAAGTAGTACATTCGTAAGCACAAATCAGGATGTGTTGTAATAAAGTAAATTGGTTTGCCTCTTTATAGAAGCAACTAAAATATCTGAACTTTGACTGACTGACTGAAAAAAGTAATTAACCCAATTTGGTTATATGTGGCAAAATATCATCAGCCTTAAAAGATAATTCTATATCAGAGTTTTAACCATACTGTCATGTTTTAAAATTTGGATCCCTGCTATCTTTTACACGGGTAACATCCTAGTGTGCCAGTTTGATAAAATTGGCTGAGTTCAGTTTTATTCAAATTTATTGGAAATATTTTGACCTTAATAAAAAAATCAACACTTTTCTTAAAGCAATGACTATATTGAAATTGGGCTTTCGATAATTTTAGAGCGTATCCTAATATCAAAATATTTCATTAATTTGCCTAAGCAGTCCCATTTAAAATAATGTAATAAAAAATATTTGGAAAATTTGCGAAATGGATTACGTTACTATTTTTAATAAAAAAGTGCATAAACACCAAATACGTTCTAAAAGTATCCCATAAGTTTGAAATGAAAATCTTACATAAGTATGTACATCTCAAATGTTAAATAGTTTTTAAAAGAGCTTCAATTCCTCATCCTTATTATAAAATGTGCCACAAAACGGTTTGGAATTAGTTCCACTTGTTTAGTTCTCAAAAAGAACACTTTTTGCACAATATTTATTAATCAATTAATAATATGTAGAGTTACAAACTATTGTTTTGATATTACTAAAATATGTGCATAATAATTTTATTTCAAGCTAATACCTTTGTAAATTCTCAGTCAAATGAAGTAAAGTTTCAACACTAACCAGAGTTGTGTTTGCATTACAGTATAACTACAATTTGATTGATTAAACTTACAACTCGATATTTCAAGTTATTAACCCACACAAGTATAAACTAACAGAAAACCCAAGTCACATTCATAGAGGTTCCCAAACACTTTTTACTGTATACATATGATAAAGTATGTCATTGCCAATCCACATACCTATAAAAATGCCTTTTTTTATTAATTGATTACATTCTAAAACTCTGATGTATCAAATCAAAAAAACTTATGCAATTACATAACTTACACTAGCTAGCATGCCATTTGTCACTGGAAACCTACCACCACACGAAATACTTATTCGATTGTTTTGAAGCTCTTGCACAATTACTTTTAATTCACGTCTCCGTAGTGGAACCGACAATAAGCTGGACTTTTGGAGAGAAATGTCTGATAACCATTCTTGAAATTTGGACATCTAAAACATTAAAATCGTTCAACATTATATACAGTATATTAAATTTATTGTCAAGTTGTTATCTGGTTTATATACCTTATGATTTATATCAGCCGCCAAAGAAAACATACCAATACTATTTGCCATAAATACGACAAACCTGATTTTATGAATTGTAGAATTTCTCGTAAAATAAGTTTGCGCTCCAAATTGAAACGAAAACTGGAATGTGTATGAAAACAGTACAACGGCAGTATGGAGAAGCAAATTGTTTTGAATTATAGAATTAGCCGTGTCGACCATTCGCTTAACTAACGAATAATTTTGCTTGATAGATTCCCAGCTAACATTATTATAAGTTTGGTATTTTGTTAAATGTAAAAAGCCAGATACTTTTAACCATGCAGCTAATATGATGATAGTCATAAAAAATTCCTCAAAAAACCCGACTATTTGCCTTATATTAAAACAGTATATTACCAAAATGCCAGCCAATGCGTCCAAAATCGTACTGTTTGAATATTTTGATGGATGCATGTTGATAAATATCTTTAGACAATCAAGAAGAGTAAGCTTGTTTGAAAAAAGTTCGTAGCCTTCTTCAGAAAAATTAACTAGGCATACTATTCCAAATATCACTGACCAAATAAATACACCGGTGTTTTTCAATATCAGGTTGGATATACCACGGCGATTGTTTGGGGCTTTCAATATGCTGTCTTTCATCAGCAGCAAACACGTTTCTTGAAAAAGCGCTTGCTTTTTCCATAGACTTTTCCAGAGGGTGCAATGAAATGCGATATTGATATAACTATAAATTATTAAAAAGAACATTGGCGGTTTCCAGAGTTTGGTGTTTTGTGGCATCATGTTGTGGATTTCCCAGCATTCGACGAATCGATAGAGAATATTTAACAGCATAATCAGGAACACAAATATCTTTAAAAAGAAACACAAATTTTAAGTATAAAAGCTTGTGGGTAAATATTTTAACAGTAACTTGTGGAAACTGAGGTGGTAACTAACCTTGTTTGAAATCGAAGAATGTAGAGTTGGTATTCCAGATTTATGGTCGAAGTTTAGTTTGAAAGGAACCACTCCGACATAATATCCAATTTTGAAGAAGTTTATAAATTGTGAAAGAAAAGGTCGCAACTGTATTGGGTATTCTGCTTTAGTGTGCATATATTCAACTAAATCTTTAACATTGAAGGTCTTCATTTTCTGCCGATTCATTTCAAAATAAATTGTAGAAATAAGGAGAAATTCAATTTAGTTAGCTACATTACAAATTATTATTATTTCGCCAATTTAAGCAACGAACTTGGGATGAATACATGCGATTTAGTGTGCAGTCGCTAGCGCAGTGTGACGCAAACTTCAAAATTTTCTTTACGTGAGCCCATTAAACAGTTTCTATATTGGCTTTTTCATCAAATATTTGAAAATTGGGAGTGGCTAATGCTTCATGTAGTTCTTAAATGCGAAATTAATAATGGTAATGACATTGTATACATAATCATATACTGCGTATATCATATACGTAATATGTTGTTTAATAGTCCATTACAGCACGTAGATACGTATATAGCAAAAATAAACATTCTTGATAGTGGTACAGAAAAATGTATTATGTAGGATACTTTTTATTTATTGGGGTACATGCTATTATATAGTTTACATATTATTCTTAAAACGTGCAAAAATTAATTGAATAATTTTTTTGATGCAAAGTACATTTTTAATACAAAATAAATGGTAATGTCTAGACTTTACATAAATAAGTGTTCAAGTGAATGTATAAACAAAACCTAAACCACCACCTCATTTTTTACTGGTCAGCAAAGCTCTAAATGTTCCCCGCATTATTCCCTTGACAAAATTAAACTGTGTTATTCTACCAAATACTAACTGTTTCCCACATTGAATTAGTATTAATCTGCAACTTTTTTGAAATCTTTTCATTACTTTTCTATCCAGTTGATTTTCCCACTGTTTTCGCTTCCAAGAACTCTGAATTTTATTTCCTCGCACAAACAAGTACTTCCCAAGCTGCAATACAAATGTCCAAAATAAAAACAAAAGTAATGCCAATGTCCCAACAAATAGCTGATTTATTGGCTCAAGATAATCCCAATATCTAATTAACAAGAAATTAGAAAGCATCGGAAAAATTAGAGCGAGGCCATGCGTAAGTACAACAAAAGGTCCAAGAAAACAGAGCATGTTTGCAAATAAAATTTGAAAGGCTCTATATACAATGCACAAGTTTTTAGGTTCCCTTAATATTTCCAAAGTTTTATATGTGTTTCTAGACAAGTTTAGTTCCTTAGTTAATATTACTGTAAGGTATAATGTAAAAACTATAATGATGGCCAATGTAAAGATTAAATTGAAGCCAGTCACCATTAAATAGAGTATATGGTATATTATTACTAAAGTTCCAATGGGAAAGTACGAATAATATTTTTGTGGAACAAGAGCGCCAACAAAGACGACACTGGTTGGATCGTAAATTAGAAGAATGCCTGCACATGAAACAGTAAATACGGTTGATATAAAAAATCCATATAGCAGGATTTCCATATTTCTGTTTAACTTGCTCGACTCTGGTTTAAAGGCAGGCATGTAGGTTTCTGAAAGACAAAGATGAAAATTTTATTTCTATTTTCATTAAAATGTAAAAATCAGACACAGGCGGAAAATGTTACACCATTTTCGTGTAAATAATAGATAGACTTACTGTGGAAATATTTTAAAAACGTTATTAATCCATTTGCCATCCGACAAAAGTCACTGGGAAACCATCGCGTTACTGAATATGTCAATATTACAAGAATTCCAGCAAGCCAGTAGAGAATCGTTAAATAGAACTGATGCATATGGCCTGGTTTATAGTATTTTAAGAGCAATACTGGGGAGGATATAACCCAAAACATTATAAGATTGAAGTGAATTCCTACATTTCGTATTAACTTTGGATTTTTTGATACGTAAAACTGTTGATTTTTAGGGTCAAATATTAAAGTTATGGCGTGAACTTTTTGACAAAGTTTTGACACAAAGTCAAAATACGAATAAATTTTCTTGCTCAACATGGTACCCTAATTTTTAGAAATCTGTTTTCAGTTTAGGAAACTTTTGAATTTATAGTCCGCTTGGAATTCAGAGTTTAAAAAAGCCTAAACGTAGTTTGACATCGTACAAGTTCAGGTTTCTAAATGACTTATTCAGTATACTTTTAGCAAATGTTTTGTAATGTTTGACGTCAATGCGACACACGTTTTCGATTTGTCGAAATGGTAAAAAAATAAAAAGTACTATTGCTTTATGCTTGTTCGATTTAATTTCCAGGTTCACTTTTGATGTATTTTTGAAATTCAGTTAATATTTAATTCGAAGTGAAGTTGATAATGTTCAAAAAAAAAACAATTTATATTCAAAGATAGACCACTAAAATTTCTAAAGTTAATTTCGCAAGCATTAAATTGATTTGAATTTTTACTTAAATTTAAAACGATCAATTATTGTTGTAAAGTTATTTTAAGTTTTGGAAAAACAATTTAAATGGTTTCTATATAAAGAACTAGACTATTTTTTTAAATTTAAAAATAAGGTAGCGTTCATGTCTAGTTTCAATAACTCATTATTTCTTTTGTGAAAAACATTAATACTAATATTTAGGCTAAATATTTGCGATAATTGTGCACAATTCGTTTACCCATTGGTTTATTTGACACAAATGGACATATACTTTAATAAAACACTAATTTTGTAAGAAAAAAACTTATGAACACATTAATAATTCAGTACTAATGAAAATAAAATCTTAGTGTCCACACAAGTATCATTTTTAAATATTTTTACATCTGATTGGTTGACAACATTTTCTTAAATTATAATAGCTTAATTTTGCTTATTTATCAAGTCAACGGTACTTTATTTCGGAATGTTTGAAAACCATATTAATATGATTCGTAAAATTAAATATAGATTTTTCAACAATGTCAACATTCTCACATATAAAAAAACACGACATAAACTCCAAAATTTTCATTAAAAATACTTACAAGACTACAAGCTAATGGATATTTTAGACGTTTTTCAAAATCACGAGGAACTCGTCGAATTTATTTGGGGCCTGGAATTTTCTGTGACGAAATATGCCCCATAAAACTACTAGAAAATAATGAAGAACAGGCCATAAATCTTTTGATCATGTTGCAATAGTAAAATAAATAAATAAATTGACACGCTCGTTCCTTTTGTTGGTAGCATCCAAGCTATCTGTATTATATTACAACAAACCAGCAATTACACTAAAAATATATATAAAGTAGCGATAAAAATTCCGTTGTGAGCGACCAAGAGTGTATGATAGAGTCTTCTTGACTTTTATTGGAATACAAGTATATATGTTCCTAAAACAGAAAGCCAAAAATTCAAAATGATAAATTTTGGTTTTCAAATGGTTGTATAAAATATTGTAAGTTAACTTTGGAAATATTTTATTGGAAAATTGATTTAAAAATTCCATTTCGAAAAATATTCATTAGTTTTTTCCCTTCCATAACTCTTTATTGATTGTTTTGTCCAAATCTACATTTTGTATCTGGACTGTTTTAGTTTTACGTAAGTAGAAGGCTATTTTTAGGATGTGGAATTAAATACACATATCAAAAAACAAAAAATCAATTCCTTTCTTAGTCGATTTTTTTATAGAAATGGATAAAAAATACAAAAACGCATGTAATAAAATAATGCTGACGCAAGTTAAAAGTTATAATAACCTATTAATTTTTGACATGAATAAGATAAATTACTCAAAGTTATATGAAGATTGGGAAACTTGTTCCTTCTTTTTTTTGGGAAAATTTCTATTTTATTTTAAATCTGACATGAATTTTAGTCCAAACAAAATATCTATGATCAATTTAGAATGGGGACAATTGACATTTAGCTGGCTTAAATATTATACTACTTTACACAATATTTTAATTTTATAAAAAGGCATCGATTTCACATATTCAGCCCTATCTTTGCGTTCTTTAAATTTGTGAAAATGATTGTACAAATCATTTTTAATTAAAGATTTGCAGGATAAAACGACTAGAAGCAGTATATATGTATTTTAAAATATTTTAAGGTACTAAGTTTAGTTTTCATTATTCCTTTATAAATTTATAATGATCGCAGCATTTCCAGCAGAATATTCAATCCCTAAATTACTGCATCAGGGCTTACGAAACGGGTTTATTATTCCCATGATTTATTCCTGACTGAGATTAGGTATTAGTACAATCGAAGTAGTAATTGTTACAAACATTTTCTACATGTGCATTTCTTTCAAGTTGATATAAATACTAAAATCTAGTTTTAAATAAATTTGCAGCTAATAATGCTTAATAATTTTCTGTACACGTAGCTCAAAACCCAAATAATAAATTCATTTGTATCGCAAAAACTACTGACAGTTTGGGGGTTCTCTAGGAACTCTGCCCCATCCCAGTCTTCTGGAGAAGGTTTTGATAGCATGTTGGCTGTAACTATGGGTAGTGTGGACAAAATGTTCCAGAAAATTTATAACTTGATCTCTAATTAAATCTGACAAGTGTCTTACATTCAATTCCGAGATTAACTTGAGAGACATTTTTTTAGTTCCCAAGTTAGTTTACATTTACAAATAGTAAGTTGTTGTATTTTTTTATTTTTGAGTATTATAAACACAAAACTAGTCCGTTTGTAAATGGAAAGGTATAGTTACCTAACTGGTAGTTTTTGCTTCAAAACTTTGTTTACTTTTCCAGCAACGTAAGTTGAATGGCAATCCTTGCCGAAAATTTTAACAATACTAACGGTGTTAATTTATTAAAATAATTTGAATGAAGAAACTGAATTCTCAGTGGGTACATTGAACGAACTTGCTTTTGAATTACACGGTTTTCCTTTTTACTTGATAATAAAAGACTTGTCATTTTTATTTTGAATTCCTTGACTGTGGCTTGACATTTATGATTGAACATTGCTGGAGAATGGAGGCAGCCTAAAATAAAACTTACTGAAATACAAATCATATTACTAAATACTACCACAGCACCAATATCCAACTGTCCAAACCGAGTAAATATTGTAAACACTGGCACTGCAAAACAGCTAGTCGAAGCAAAGAGCAACAATGGCACTAATGACTTTCTGTGAATAGAATTGTACAAAGAGCATAAAATGTGAACTTGACGGTACAGCATTACGATTTGATTTAAGTGATCAGTCGATTTTGCATTTTGCAACTTTCTTCGAATTGGCCGTAGGCAGGCCGTTAAGCAAAATGTTGGAACAAGCAAATTTAGCAAGACATTTATAGTAGCTATATTTGTGTATACACGTGAAGTAATATAGAGGAAAACAAACAAAATCACTTTTCGAACAATGGCAATATTAGAAATACAATTTACAAGAGAAGATGGGTCTATGTTCCATGGTACAGCTGGATTCCATGCACAAGATGATGAATACATTACGGCGTGGTTTAACAAAGCTAGTGTAAAACATCTTATTGTCCATATTACGAATTTTGTAGGCTTGTCACTTTTCCAATATTGCCATTCTAAAGCACGACTGCTCAAACTTATTCAGGTTTCATATTTAATCAATTGATTCAAAAGTTGGCAAACGTTTGAAGACTCTAATTTATGAAAATACACACTTATTATATATAAAAGAGCAAAAAATGTAATGAAAGATAGTGTGATTTTGCCAAAAACTGATTTTGTTTCCACAGCTGCACGATATGTTCCTAGAATTGGCGTAATCACCAGTAAAATTACAATAGTAATCCAGTGATTTGTGAGAAAACTTGCGTTTATAGAAAATTGGGGATTTCGTCCAGACTTCAAAGAATTAGAGAGTTGGTAGGGATATTTAAGCGGAAACAAGTTCCAGTGGTTTACGACAAATAAAAGTTGAGATATTTTACTTGAGAGCTTGGTACACAGTAACATTTTCTAGGTTGCTTTGAGTTCTAAATATTATTAAAACACAGTTGAAAAAATGATCTTGTGGGGAAAATTGAAAAAGTAAGTTGCAGTTAAAAATTCAACTTCAAAACTGATTTCAATATTTTTCAAAATTTGCAAAAAAAAATCAAATATCCAGGTAACTTTGCAAAGTGGAAAATATATAACAATTTTGAAGGAAAAAAGTTTTGACAACTTCAATTTTTTACTATACAGCATAACCTGTTATTCAGGATGTCATTTATTATATTGTGAGCTTCTCTCATAGATGTTACGAAATACTATCAAGAATGTGTAGAAACATTATTCCAAAGTTATGGTTTTTTTGTAAAAGCTAAATATTTGCAGGTGTTCGTTTATGAATTTTGAGTACTCTTTGAATAATTGACACGGCTTTCGAAGATATGTAGGAAAAATGTCCATTACTCTGATGTCACTTTTTTGGAACGTAGCTAACAGGGAAACACTCATATTTACTTAAAGTCATAAATGGTATTTACCATTGAATAATTTATTGATTCTGAACGTAATTTATCACCACAATTATGACTTAATTACCCCGCAACTGTTTTCAGCCAATTAAATTGATTTGCGTATTCAAAATTGCCATATTTTCATGCAAAAATTCCTAATGCTATGAGAAATGGTACAAAAGCCTTAAAGCCAAATATGAAATAGCAGTTAGACTTCACAAACAGTTTTAGATGTATGCGGATAAATTTATACTATTAAAACCAAGTGTGGGCGTAGTTTTTGGAACAAGTATTTGCCTTCAGCAACATAGCTTAAAGGTTTGCCAAATTATAACGCTTTATTGAACAAGAGAATTCGATTAGTCTACTTGTTTATAAAATCGTAGTCTTGCAATAGTGCGTTAATATTGATAGGCTCATTAAAAAATATTTAGGCTTAATTATCTACATTCTCAAGGAGTAAAATGTTATGCCAAGAGCTAAAATTGTTCCAACACATACTATGCATCAGTACCATTGGGATGCATCAAGAAACTTTCGAATGTTTAAACCTTACTGCTCGTCCATTATCGTTATTTTTTTTCATGAATTGGTAAAACAAATCCATTTCCATCAAAAATAAAATTAAACGAAAAACCGTGTTGAAGGACTCCAAGTTAAAAATAAATATGAGTTAGTGCGGCAACTTGGTTCGCTTTTGAAGTGTAGAATTTTTAATACTGTACGCATGCCTTCATTTTGGACCTTCTAAGGGTATATTTGCAAATTCAGTTTTATGTCAAATCCAGCTAGTGTCAATAGAAAAATAGCTGGCTAAACACAATATCTGGCGAGCTATTTGTTTGTTTTACTAATCAGTAGGCTTGTGCAGCACTTAAATAAAATGTCTAAATAATTGAATACGTTCTTATAGTTACGTGAGTGTAGAAAGCATATATACCAAACAAACCTATATCTTTGTAAACTAACAAATAAATGAAAACATCTTCAATAACAACTTAAGTATTTTCACATTGAAGAACTACTAAAAGTGCTTATTGGATAATATAAACTCATTTCTTAATGTTTAAAAATATAACAAGTACACAAACATAGAAGAACCTTCATCCGCCAGTTCCATAAAAATATTAATTGACTTTCTACTGTACGCATATGATAAAGTAGGTCATTGCCAATCCACACACCTATAAAAACATAATTGATGCAATTAAAGACAAGACAAGTATTATATAATCAAATAATAATCGAATACGCATTTAACTTACACTTGCTAGCATGCCATTTGTAACCGGAAACCTTCCACCGCAAGAAATGCTTACACAGTTGTTTTGAAGCTCTTGCAAGATAATTGTTAATTCATGTCTGCGAATTGAATCCGACAATAAACTGGGCTTTTTCAGAGACAAGTCTGATATCCAGTCTTTAAATTTGGACATCTAAGTTATTAAAGCAGTTAAATATTCAACATAGGCTTACAAAATTAAAGTCAAATTGTTATATGATTTATTTTTATACCTTGTGGTTTATATCAGCCGCCAAGGAATACATGGCAATGCTATTCACCAAAAATACTGCAAACTTGACTTTATAAATTGTAGAATTTTTTGTAAAATACTTTTGCACTCCAAATTGGAAGGAAAACTGAAACGTGTATGCAAACAGTACAACGGCGGTGTGGAGAAGTAGATTCTTTTGAATTATGGAATTAGCAGTGTCCACCATTTGCTTAGCTGACCAATAATTACGCTTGATAAATTCCCAGCTAACATTGTTAGGTATTTGGGTTTTAAGTGAATGTAAAATATACGAAATTTTCATCCATGCAGCTAATATGATAATAGTTATGAAAAATTCTTCTACAAATCCAACCATTTGTCGTATGTTCAAATTGGTAATTATTAAAACTCCATAAAATGCATCAGAAAACGAACGATTTAAAAAAAGTTGGTAGCTATCTTCAGAAAAATTAACTAGTGCTACTGCTCCAAATATCAAAGACCAAATTAATACAGCAATTTTGTTCAGTATTGGATGAAATATTTTAAACATCGGACTGTAGCTTATCATATAGCCATTTTCCATGAGCAGCACACATGTTTCTTGGATAAACTTCTGTTTTTTCCACAGACTTATCCAGAGTGTGCAATGAAATGCGATGTTTACATAGCTGTAAATAATTAAAAAGAATGCGGGCGGTTTCCAGAGCTTGGTGTCTTGTGGCATCATGTTGTGGATTTTCCAGCATTCATGACATCGGTTCGCAATATTTAATATCATAACAAGGAATACCAACATCTTGGGAAAAAAATATTAGTTTTGTGAAATATTAGTAAAATTGAAAGTTGTTGCAATAAAAGTAAGGATATGTAATTACCTTGTTTGTTAAAGAAGAGTGTACAGTTGTAATTCCAGATTTGTGGTTGAAATTAAGTTTAAAAGGAACTATTCCAAGATAATAGCCAATCTTGAAAAATATTAGAAACTGTGAAAGGAAAGGTGGCAGGTGTACAAGTGTTTCTTGTTCATTGAGCTTAAACTCAATTGAATCTTTAAGATTGAATATCTTCATTGCCTGTTTATCCAATGCAATGTTTATATTAGAAATAGGTACAACTATAGTTTGATCTAGAGCTAGACCAGAAGTGATTATAATGTGTAAAAGAGGCCAAATCATCAGTTTTGATGTAAAAAAAAATTTCTTTAATATTGAGTTCAAAATGTGTAACAATTTTTAGACTTGTGATAAAAAACCATGCAATTCAGGCACTAATGTAATTCTTCTAAATTTAAGTGGACCATAAAATATATAAATTGAATGAAGTTGGCACAAAAGTGGTTCACTCCATATTTATGCCCATTTATAAGGTAATAAATTGAAAATATATGGGTGGAATTGAAGAAATGAGTACACAATGTATTTACGCAAGGTGGATTAATAATTGTAAAAGTGCTTGAAAACGTATCATACATTTTGCTATTTAATCTCTTATTTTAACACGTGTGAATTTTGAAAAGTTTGCTTAACTATTAAAAAAAAATAAAGTACAATATATTTTATAGCACTTTAAAATGAAATTATTACAATAGAGTTTCATTTGGTTTAACAAAGCGAGACAATTGAATTTCTGTCTTGACGATGTTGCTCAAAAGGGGGAAAAATATAAAAGTCAGCATCACAGTGATCCTCGTCTATGTAAATGCATAAGTACAGAAACAACAGTGAACGGCATTGAACTCGTTTGCTCTTGAATTTCTTTGGTCTATTTATGAGTCAAAAAAAGGGTTAGCCTGTCGGACTACAGCATCACAAGATACAGAGTATCTCACATTTTCATAAATCTTACAATTTCAAGACAAGAGTTTATTTACCTGCCGCTTTATTCACATGAATATAAATATTTAACCAACAACGTATATTTTTTTGCAGAGTTTTAGATTCGTTTTAGTCTCCTAAGTTGTGTTTTATATTTTTGTGTTGGAACTATGGAAGTAAGCCTTCAACCTAGGTCATACGGTGGGAGAAGTCGTTATGGAGGATATGGTGGACATGGAGGCTATGGAAGTTCCAGCTCAAGTTCCAGTTCTCCTGGTCATACTTCATTTTCCTCAGGGCACACAACTTCCTATTTCCATGATTATCATTTCTTGTCGGATGGATACTATGGAGATGGAGGGGGAATCGTTACATTTCTTGAAATATTTTTAGTGGTTTATGTGATAATAATGATTTATTTGATAATGTCTAATTATATGGCGGAGGCTGAGGCAGTCAAAAGAAGCAGCACTTCTCAGCAGCCAACTGGAAGTTCAATGGGACTTATTTATCCAAGTGAACAATTTTTGGTATAGATATAGATTTAATTGATTAATGAAACTTGTGTATGATATTGAATTAATATGTTTGAGTTAACGTTTGTAAAATAATTTATTTTTAGGTAGGACGAGAAGGACAAGAGCTAACGGCCTTTGTATTAAATGCTATTGAGAATAGAAGAGGACACTGGGAATTTATCAAATGAAATCAGAATAATTATATTTTAAATGTTTCAAATAAATTTGGTTCATAAACTTTAAATGGAACTTGAGTACCAAGTTGTATTTTTTCTTAGACAATAAATCTAATGGGAACTATAAAGTCCAGTTTTAAAGCTATTGTAGCATTTTTTTGTTGAATTTTTGGAATATTGATTTTCGAAAGTGAATTAACTCGATGATGAATTATTATACAATATCAGTATTATGATAGCGTAATAAGTATAATAAAAGTTTTCATAAAATCGTTATTTCATATTAAATGTTTACAATTATGGGTGGGGTTCAAAGTCATTAAAAGTACACAAAAACAAGTAATGATATTTTCACATATGGCAATTCTGCTCTTTAGGTAGCGTCTATTTTAAATTGAAGGCAAATAATGAAGTAAGTCACTATCAGTCCACAAGTCTAAATATAACATGACACATTATACAATTTTCAATATAATTTGATAATTGCTTATTTTTGACATATTTTTGATATAAATTTTTGCTTACGTTTGCGAGCATATTAAATGTTAACGGAAACATTCCACCACATGAGATGGTAACACGATTATGTTAAAGTTCCATAACCATCAGAGTTAGTTCTTTAGAAAGTTCTCCTTCATTTTCCGTGAATTTTTCTTTTAATGACATGTCGGATAACCAGTCTTGGAACTGTTTCATCTAAAAAACAACTTAAATCTTCACGTTCAAGTTTTTAATTCCAATGCATAATTACACAATTGAAGCTACCTTTTGCGATATATCAGCCCCAAAACAGTACAAACATAAACTATTCGCTACAAATAAGTAGAACCTGAACCGATGGAAATTTTGCACGTTACCCACAAGACTAATTTTAGAATAAAATGAGAACGAATAGGTAAACGAATAAGACAAAAGAACTGCTATAGTATGAATAATCAAATTTGTTTTGATAATATCGTTGACAATGTCAACTAAAATCTTGACCGATAAATATTTCGATTTCATGACCTCCCATTTTTTTAAATGGAGTGGAGTCTCAATAACGTTTCTTAGAAACCCATTAACGTAAACCCAAGCAGGCAGAATAAACATGGTAACATAAAATTCCTCAAAATAACCACCCAAATTACGCCAGTAAATCATCGGAATGGTTAAACAGCCAATAAATTTGTCAAGTGAAGAAAGTGTCTCATTTAAGTGATCCGAAATAAAGAACAAATCCTTTCCAGTCGAGACCAAACCTTTAAACCAGCCATTAAAAGTCCAGGGCTCAGCAGTGTCCATGAAATTCATACCTGAAATTGTTACAATAGCTGGGAAAACGATGGTCAAGGTACAAGTATAGTTGCCAAGTATTTTAGAATTGGACTAAAATATTTGATTTTTTGAAGTTGTGTGAATTCAAAGTTTTTGGTAGATGCCCGAAAGAAATCATAAATTGGCTTCTGGTTTTTCCACAAACTGTTCCAAAGCGCCAAGTGAAGTAGAATATTAAAATATGCGTAAATAACCAAAAAGTAGTTTGGCGGTGTCCACTTCTCGTTTTCGAAAGGTACCAATCGGTAAACTTTTCGGAGTTCGTATAAACGGTAACATATACTTACAATGCAAGTTCACACACAGTCCATTGAGAAGATAAATGAAAAATACATGTAGTTATACAGTTTTTAATGCTGATAAAGAATGTATTAACCATTTTACCGAATGGACATGTTTGGCTGACTTATCAGCTGTTTTTGTTGACATAAATAGGCGCGCGCCCCTTGCTATTCAAGAGCCATATACATACAAGCAAGCAAACACCACGGCGATTGTCCCTCTGAACTATGCTATTTGCTGTTTTGTGATGGTTTTAATTTGATGTACTAGTTGTGGGAGTTTTAATTCGTTTAAATAGTTTTGTGATTAATTAAATAATTCAAGCATAAATCACGACTAGAATCAGTTCTCTAAAACTGATTTGCTAGCAAAACAATTTTCAACATACATAAAATAATTCTTGCATGTTTTTACTATAAAACAATGCATTTTTATAAACTTTATGATAAAATATTAATAGGACAACTAGAACAATAGCAGAACCAACAAAACACTAGCCAGACCATACTAATAATGATATCAAGCTTACAATTGTCAATCAGTTATGTAATTAATTTAATCAATCACCAAACTAGTCAAATGAAGTCAAACAGCACAAATATCACAGTGCAGCACAGCAAGTAGCATAGTTCAGAGCAATCCAGCGATGTGATGCTTTGATTAAGCGAGTATGCTCGTACCCTTGTGCGTCACACTTGCCAAGCAAGCAGCGCGCTCCTATTTATGTCAACAAAAACAGCTGATTAGTCAGCCAAACATGTCCATTCGGGGAAATGGTTATTACATACTTAATCAGCATTAAAAACTGTACAACTACATCTATTTTTCATTTGTCTTCTCAATGGACTGTGTGTGAACTTGCATTGTTAGCAGCATAATCAATATGGACCTTGCCTTGAAATTTAAATAAACGTAGAAATGCTCAAATTTCGTTTCAAAAGAATTGTTATTTATTATTCTTGATAAATTTTTCTTACGATGCCGTAGCTTGTAGTAGTTTGTGACACAACTCCGTTCACATGGTTATATTTTATCCGGAAAGGAACTACTCCTAAATAATAGCCCACTGTGAAAAATATCTGAAGTTGGCGGAAACATTGAGGTAAATAGTGGGATTTTTTCACAGGGTTTTGATACGGTTCAGCACCTCCTATGATTTTACCAACGGCCATGATGGCTAACCAAATACTGTGATAGAAATATCAAGTTTCGGGTACCAAGTGTGCTAAAAAGGCGTTCCCTACTATATCAGCAATATTAAAAGTGTCAACAATATTCATATTTGTAATTATTTTATTTAAAAAAAAATTCAAATCTAATTTTACAAATTAACTCTAAATTGATTAATAATATATAGTTATATAAACGTGTAAGAATCGAAAAATACAATTATAATTATATTTTTAGAAGATTTAACGAAATTGATAACTAAAATTGGGCGTTTTTTAATTGTTTTGCATATAACGGCAGTAAAGGTAATCATATTCATCTAATCTATAAAAAATAAAGTGTTATATTGACTGCATTTTGGATAAAATTTGTAATGTTTTGTATTATTGTAAAAATATATAAATTTATATTTCATAATAAGGCTGCATAAGAAACATGTCCAATAAAAAAAATTAATAAATTTTCTTGTATTGTATTGCTAATGCATCAACTTAAATAGATTAAAATATCAGCTTATCACCCCTTCTAATAAATATGTAAATGAAATTTGCAAAATTTAGCGATTTATAAGACAAATAAGTAAAAAAGGTTAACGGTACGTGGTGCATCAGAAGATACTGATTATCCCAAAGATTCATAGAGCTTACAACTTCTGACCAAATCAAATTCTGACCTACAATGGTTAAACATTACAGCATGGCTAAATTTAAATATGGTATTTCTATTGCAATAACTATATAAACTTAAACTGACGTTTGCATCCTACTGTAAAAATAATTGGTAGAGGTTAATAGCTATTACAGATACACCAGTTGAAATATTGATATTTCCCATTATGGCACCTGTGCATTTTCTGTAGAATTTTCTCGAAATTGAAGACAAATTATGAAATAAGTTACCATTAGTCCACAAATCTAAATAAAACACAATGGCAAATTGGACATTTTTCATTATGGCTTACAATTTTGTAAAAAAAAAACTCGCGTGTAATAATGTTTTGTGTATTTTTGCTTACGTTTGCGAGCATATTAAATGTTAATGAAAACATTCCTCCACATGATACGCAAACACGATTATTTTGAAGTTCTATAACCATCAGAGTTAGTTCCTTAGAAGGTATTCCTTGTTTTTCTGGAATATTTTCTTTTAATGACATGTCGGATAACCAGTCTTGAAACTGCTTCATCTATTACAAAATAAAGTCTAAAATCTTAAGAACCTCGTTTGTAATAATATTTTTAGTTTAATTTATGGAATTACCTTTTGTGATATATCAGCTCCAAAACAGTATAAACATAAACTATTCATCACAAAAAATTGAACCTCAGCCGATGAAAATTTTGCACGTTTCCACCAAACCTTGTGTCCGAATAAAATGTGAACGAGTAGGTAAACGAATATGACAGAAGGACAGAGAGAATATGCATAATCAAGTTTATTTTGACAATCTCGTTGACAATGTCAACTAAATATTTGACCGACATATACTTGGATTTAATGACATCCCATTTTTGCAAATTGAGTGGAGTCTTGGCAACGTTTTGAACGAAGCCATTTACGTAAACCCAAGTTGGCAGAATAAACATTGTAACATAAAATTCCTCAAAGTAGCCACATAAGTTACGCCAATAAATCATCGGAATGATTAAACAACCAAGAAATTTATCGAATGTGGAAAGCGTCTCGTTAAAATTTGGTTCCGAAATAAAAAATAAATCGTAACCAGTCGACACTAAACCATTAAACCAGCCATTAAAAGTCCAGGCCTCTACTGTACCCATGAAATTCATACCTGAAATAGTGATAATAGCTGGAATAACGATTGTCGAGGTGCACGTAATGTATCCAAAATATTTTAAGATTGGATTAAATATTTTTCCGTTTGGAAGTTGGGTAAATTCAATGTTTTTGGTAGATGCTCGAAAGAAATCATGGATCTGCTTTTGTTTCCGCCATAAACTATTCCAAAGAGTAAAATGAAGTAGAATATTAAAATATGCGTAGATAACCAAAAAGTAATTTGGAGGAGTCCATTTCTCGTGTTGGCTAGGCACCAGTCTGTAGATTTTTCGGAGTTCGAATAATCGGTAATATATGCTTATCAGCACAATTACCATGGACCTTGCCTGGAATTTAAAAATTGGCTTTCATTTTGTGTTATACTTTAAAATTGAGTTATGTTTTATAGATACTTACGATGCTGAAGTTTGTAGAAGTTTGTGAAACTACTTCATTGACATTGTTATATTTTATCTGGAAAGATACTATTCCTAAATAATAGCCCATCGTGAAGAATTTCTGAAGTTGGCGGAAACATTGTGGTAAATTTTGTGAGAATTTCTCAAGGTTTTGGTGATGTTCAGCACCTGTTATGATTTTAATCACAGTCATGATGGCTATTCAGATGGTATGATGGAACTGCAAAGGTTTTTTGAAGGTACGGAATATGCTGTAAATGTGTTGTTTAAAAGGCGTTTCCTACTTTATCAGCTATATTCAATGGGCATTAGGAGATTCTTAAATTTAAAGAAATATTTGTTTAATTTTTTGAATGATTTTTAATTTTATAAATTAACCTCGTCAAATTGAATTTTGGGTGGGGTGTTACAAAACGTGTGCGAAAAGTTGAATACGGTGATATAAAGTAGTTTAAAAATTATTATTTGTTCACGGCCGCTTTACAAGGAAGTCAATTTTATTAATTCAGAAAGCCTTGCTGAGGGCCTCATATAAAATTTACAAACAACGTGTTTTCGTAATGAGATGCACGTATTTTTTTATTATTCAAAGTATTTTTTGCTAACAAAATAACGAACTAGAGTCCAGCATAGTAAACAAATGTCTAGCAAAAAACCTACAAAAAGAAATAACTACCAACAACTAGCCAAGTCACTATTCACATTCGAGCCATTTAACATTACTAACCAAAACATTCTAAAAAGCATCAGAAACATTTTATTTTATTCTGTTGTTAATCTGAAAGCGCACTGGGCGTAATTGATTTGGTTATGGAATGTAGATTTAAATTTTTTAGGTTATTCAAAAATTTATGATTAAAATTATTTAAAAATAATTGCAAACTTTTTTACAGGGTTTGCTTCATTTTTATACTTAACCAATCAACCAAGGGTTTCAGCATAGAATTTGTAGACATGGGAAATCTCATATAAGTTTTAAGGTACATACATGCACATAAGCGTGTATTTATAGATGTAGCATAGGTAAACTTCATGACCTTCAATTCGTTTCTTTGTCTGCTTCGATACATCAATATCAATCCTACCTGTTTTGGGTACCCTTTGCTATGCTTTACATTAGACGTATTATTATTTTTAGAAATAGAGTGTATTTTTATTCTTCTATCGTACACATGCATGTATTATAAATATACGTGGTTGCATAAGACAGTCATAACAACAAAATCACCTGACTTAATTTTTCCTAAAATGGGTATAATTTTTTAGAACTAATAGTTGTAATTATATATTATGGGTCGTTATGGAGGCTACGGTGGACATGGTGGTTATGGTAGCTCCGTAAATTATGGTGGTTATGGGGGACATGGAGGTTATGGTGGAACAGGTGGATATGGTTCATTTAGTGGATTCACAAGTTCAAGTTTCCATAATAAACACAAATATTCGTATTCAAGGTGGCCCACTCATTCATATCACCACCATTATCCGTTCGTGTCAAATGTAATATTAGGGAGTTTTGGAGATGTGGGTGTTTTAGAAATAGTAGTGATCATTTATTTTATTTTTGTTATTTTCTTAATACTTCTGAGTTTTACGGATACTGTGTATTATGAAAGAAAAGCTAGATTTATCCATTTCCCGAATAATTTAAGCAATACCGGAAACATTGCTAAAATGGAACAGTTCTTGGTAATTTTATCTGGGAATTGTATTTGCAGTCAATTTTTAAGACTTCGTATTACCTCAGTTCTTAATAACGTTTTGATGTATTTTTTTAGAAACCAGAAGATGTACAAGATTCTGTGTTAAGGGCCATAGAGGCTACACAACAAAAGTATGAGAATTTAGAGGACTAATTTTTATCTGGAATGTTAATTGATTCAACTCGTTACGTGTTTTATTACTATTTGTATCGAATATGGGTTTTATTAATAATAAGTGTATTGATTAAAATAAAAGTTATACAAATTTGATGAAACGTATCGTCCAACATTTACGCTGTGTTGCGGACTTGCATAAATGAATAATGCTAACAAGTCAAAAGCACAGAAATATACATACGTGCACACATACATACCTAACTAAATTATATATCGGATGGATATATTGCTGTTTATACTATCACAAGTTGCCAATTTGTTATGGAACACGAAAGTGAATAGTTCAGCTTTATGAACGATCTTAAAGATTTTTTTACAAGAGTAAATTTAGTGATCAGGCTTTTTGTTCGTTTTGTTAGTGAGTTGGTTAGGTATTTTCCCTGTATTTTGTTTACACAATAATTAATAAGTAAAATTAATATATCCTAAAAATTAACACGATGGAACCATTTAATATACAGAATGAAATTTTCACTGATAATGGTTTAGATACACAGCCTAGTATGCTTGTGTTAGTGAACTACTTTATCGTTGATATAGCGCTTGTGGCAGTAATGCTAATTGTTTCTCTGATTGCTGTGTTTATTATAATTTATTGCTACTGGATGTATAAACTCGCTTACGACATAAGAAAGAGAAGCTTGAGCTCTTCCCGTGAAAACGAGGAAACATTTAAAAATTGGACTTCAGTTGAAAATTTTCTGGTAAGTTATAATACAAAACTTTTAAAAACTAAATTAAATACTTTAATAAAAAATTAGTTGAACAAACATTTCCACGTTTTCAATATCATTTTTTAAACATATCATCAGAATGGTGAATATGGACAAAGGCTAACTGGAATGATCACAAATTCGATTTAAGGGATAATTTATAAATTCAAGTAATTTTACGTTTTTTCTGAAATGAACCAATCCTTAAAATATTGGATATAGTGTCGATGAACTTTGTTTTGTTTTTTGTTGTTCGACCTTCGGACCTACCTTAAGATTTACCTTGTTTACAAAAAGACCCTTTTCTTCTCTCCACCGAAATGAAGTTCATAAACTATTAAAGTGCGTTTACCTGCTTGTTACACGGGAGAACATACAAAACAAGTGAATGTACTATTTCAAGGACATAGGCTCTCCATCTGCTTACCTGGTTGTTATTAAGGAATGACCTTCCACTTGAAAGCAGAAAGTCCTTTTATTTTTTTTGAACCCTTTATCGAAATTGTTGTTTGGCTGAAGGGTCATCTTAAAAATTGTGTGTATGCTTGGAGACCAGAAGTTTTGTGACCATTCATTCCATTTTGCTCGCTGACTGAGTAAAGAAGTCCTAAGAAATTTTGGATATAATTTTATAGAGAATTTTTTTGAAATTTTATAATTTGTGTGCATTTTATACATTTTAAAATGACAACAAATTTTCTTAACCAAACTTTAGTGAAAAGTCGGTCCCTTAATTTTTGGGAGATGCAAAATGTGCACGATTTAACCCAAGCGGGAGCGGGATCAGCAAGATATTTTCCGGGTTACTATGGAAACGGATATCCGATTAGAACTGGGTGGGCTAATTCACTCGGAGATATTTTTATTGGAGTGGTTTTGTTGGCGATAAGTGTTGTGGTGGTTTATTGGGTGATTACGTTTTTTTCGGTGATGCAAAGAAAAATGTACTATGGGTATAGGAGGAAGAAGAGAAGTGTTTTAAGTGAGGATGATGATGGTGACGCAATTGAAGCTTTGTTGGGTGTATCGAAAGTTGCGGAGAGCTGGAGAAATGGGAATCCGAATTTTATGAGAATGTTAAAGGTAAGCTTAATAATAAAATTTTGTGACCATATTTAATTTCATAATTAGAATTTTTTTTGTAAAAATGAATTTTAATTTTAACGAATGACTTTTATTTTATTTTATTTTAGAATCCATCAAATGACCATATCAGTGCCAATATGACAGCCCGAATTACCAGCGCTATTGAGGAGAAAACCATGGAATTTGAAGAGATATAAAAATTGTTGATAAAATTAAGTTGTTATTTTAACGATCAATATATATTTTTCTCATCCTATAAAAATATTTTTCTACATTTTTTTGTAAATATTTCATAGGGCATTCATATGTTTCTATAATGCAAGCTAACTATACTCTATTACCTATTATTTCAATAAAAAACTTTATCGTTTTATTACATGATGTAAGTATAAAGGAATCCGTTAAACTGACCATCCAATATGCAATTATATATATTTTACACAAAACAGTTATCATCAGTTTGCATTCTGAGAATACCTCGCTTGCTGCTCCTATCACGCAACTTCATGCATGTCTTTTATCATTCATCAGTAAATTCAACACCAAAAAAAAATCAATTCTTTATATTTCTGTTGAATTTGCTCAGACCATTTATCTTCAAACTACACACAACAAAATGTATTGTCATGAATTGCGTTTATATTCAAACAGCCAAACTATCCGAATTTTTTTTTGTGAAAAAATAAATAATTACGCTTGAATGGGTATAATCATCAAAGGGATTTCATGACAGCAACAAGACGTATCATTTATACCATACACATTTAAACAAATTTTACGTTTTATCATTCACACAAATAAGCTTATTTGGCTACATCACCTGTTTTTTATGCATATTCTAAAAATTGATTTCGCAGTTAAAATCGGTTTTTTGTGTGACCTGTTTACATTTTGAGTAACAGTAAGATAGCATAGTTAGGTCTAAAGCATTCCATTAATAGTTTCGTCCTTCAATTCTTCACACAAAGTCAGTAGAATGCACGGAAATCATTTTGTGACTAAAAATATTTGAAACATGGTTTGAGAGAAAATGCCGAACTGTATAAATTTTTATATAAAGAGAAATCTAACGTGCCCAACTAAATTTCTGTGCAAGTAGAATATTTTGCAAAATGTTTTGCTAAAAAATGAAGGGATATGTAGCCGTAATCGTTCTCACATTTCCTGGAATAATACTCACAATTGTAACGATAGTTTTTGCATGGGTGCTTTTCCCGGGTATTATAAAGTCTCAAGTAGAGCAACAAATTAGGCTAGTGGAAGGTTCAAACACATGGAAGAAATGGAAGGAGCCTCCAATCCCAATTTATTTGACATTTTATATATATCATGTCACCAATCCGGTTGAGGTGGAGGAGGGTGTAGTGGCTAAAATTGAAGAGAAGGGGCCATATACGTACAGGTAAAATTAATGGTGGATATTTGGTCACTAAAGTATATCAATTATGTAATCATTTATGTTGACTTTAGACAAAAACGAGTTAAAGTGAATATCAAACAGAAAAATGGGACTAATACGGTGAAGTATCGGGAATTCAAGACATTTTATTTTGATCAAGCGAAATCGGGGAAAAATACAGAGAACGATTTAGTTAACGTTCCAAATATACCATTTGTGGTAGGTCTAAAATTTAGTGACTGTGTTTGATTTAGAACTTCGGACTAATTTTTGTAAATATTTGGATATATTTTAGGGGGTCGTCCATACAGTCCAGAAAAAGTTTATTACAAAGCTGCTCACTGGCATTATAAGCAACGTTATTTTGGATGGCGAACCTCTAATAAGACAAAACACTAAAGTGAAGGAACTGCTGTTCGATGGCTTTGACGTTACCAAATACACAAATAGCTTGCTAAAAGGTAAACTTCCAAAAGAATTTTCAGGAGGACGGTTTGGACTTTATAAAAACGTAATATTTAAAAAAATATTTATTTTAAACAAAATTGGTTGACAAATAAAACAATTGGTTAAATATAAAAGTTATTTAAGTTTAAAAGTTCGTTTAAAATTTTAAGAAAAATGGAACCAAATCAGAAATATGGGAGGTGTACACAGGCGTTGAAAATTCTCTTGATTTCGGAAGAATAAAAACTTGGGACGGTAAATCTGAATTAGGTTTTTGGAGAAAGAATACCAACTGTGATAAGATTAAAGGAACGGATGGTTCGATATTTCACCCGTTTCTTACGAAGGAGTCTAAATTGGAGTTATTTAGTATTGATATGTGCAGAAGTATTGCTTTGGAATATAGTGAGGATGTGATTCATCTGGGAATACATGGATATAGGTTTAGGGGAGCTAAAGGGAGTTTAGATGATCCACGGGTTAATAAAGCAAATCGATGTTTCTGTTTGGAAGACGATATCGAAAAGTGTGGTTATGCTGGGGTACTACCAATGGAATCGTGCTTAAAAGGTAAATTCGAATATAAATATTTTATTGAAGGATTTTATTTTTTATTGAATTTTGTGATGGTATTTTAGCACCAATTTGGACATCTCCACCACATTTTTTAGGATCTGACATTCGATATCTGATGGACTCGGGTTTGGATCCACCGGAGAGGGAAAAACATGATACATTTTTGGATATTGAACCTGTGAGGATTTTAATTTAAATGTTAAAATGAATAATTAAAAATATATATTTAAGAATACTATTTTGATTTACTTTTCTAGACAACTGGTTTGCTACTCAGAGCTCATGGCAGACTGCAAATAAATCTTGAAATTCGATATCACAGAAGAGTGAAAGCCTTTCGGCAGTTGACAAAAAACAAAATCATTTTTCCTGTTATGTGGGCTGACGAAGTGGGTATAAATTTAAATTCGAACTATTATTGTGAGAAATTTAGCAAGTTTTTATATTAAACTAATTATGACGTTATGTGCTGATTTACAGAGTGCAGAGATAGACGAAAAATTTGCGAACGAGCTTAAGAGACAACTTTTTACACCTGTGAAAATCGTGGGTATTGGTAAATGGTTTGTGTTGGTATTGGGAGTAGGGCTAGCAATTACGGGAGTATGTGTATCCATTAAGAAATATAACTTGTTCAGAAAAACAAAGTTAAGTGAGAATAATAATAAAGTTATTAAGGATCTAACCAATTCTACTACACCAGCTGTAGTGTCGATAAAAAGAAGAAATAAACCAAGAATTTCTAAAGATTTGGTTGATGAGAGTAAAATGAAGAGAGAGTTATTGTTATCTTATTCAAGGGGATCGATTAGCTATATTGGGTAAAATTATGTGATTTAGATATGCATTAATTTTTTTAAAGTTTGTTATGGTGAATTATGAGCACAAATAAATTAAAGACTACTGTTTTAGTATTTATTAGCAAACTAATTTAGTTATGTTTTTCTTTAAAACATTTATTTCTGTAAATTATTCATTACTTTTTTATTTGCTTTCCATTTTATAGTATTGCACCAAATAGTATGTTTGTTGATTACGTCATAATTTTTAAAAACCTTTTGGAATGGAACCTTTCATGATCATGGGTTTGATTTATTATCCAATCCAGTTTAACGTGTCTCAAGTTCCTGAATATTTGCGAAATATAAGATGTCCAAATGTTAAAGGAAACACTTTTTTAATTTTGTGAACTATGAAAGTTTAAATGGATTATATATTTTTTATTTTCAACATAACTTATCGTTTCATTATAATTAAATTCAACAGAAACTAAAAAACTGAAGATTTCAAAAAAAACACAGAACTAGTTAATAATTCAATTTTTCCTGTTAGCACTGCTTGTACCAGAGTCGTTCTATCACTGGATAAATACTTACATAATAGCATAAAAGTTAATAATTAAAGTTTTATTCTTTTCAACATTTCACACCTGACAACCACGTGTTTCTTGTTATGCAATATAAAAGCACATAACGTTGTACATTTCAACAGGAAAAACTACATATGGATTTTATTTATTACACAATTATAAACGAATTTGTGCACTCGACCAACTAATATCCCTAAGCACAATATTTCACAGGAAAACGTTAATCATCATCAGTTTGAGCTCTGGAATTACCTGGCTTGCTGTTCATTATACACCTCCAAACACATAACTCTCTCGTTTCGTACACAAGCAAACAAGACAACAAAAAAATGAAACAATTTTGTCACTGTCATCGTCATCATCATCATTGACTTTGTTCACCACCCATTCACCTACAAACATACTGGACGTGTAGTAAGTCAGTGTGTTGTATTCAGTAGTCGTTTCTATTTGCTTACATAACCCAACTACCCACACTGTTCCTTTTTTGCATTGACAATTGACGAGTATGGTTCAATAGGTATGGCCTTGAAAGCTTTTTTCATGCCGAGAGCAAAAAATAGCATTCGTTTCTATACAATTTTTTTATGCATGTATATTTGTAATAAGTTATATCATATAACCAACTATACAAGCTAATTTAATTACATCACCAAGTAAAACATTTTATTTTCTAAAGAAACAACCAAGATAATAAATCGTTTTTTGTGTAGTTCGGTTGGTGTGTTTGTATATGTGTTCATTCCAGTTAATTAGCTTAATTAGAAGTATACGATTATGAAATAATGTATTGTTTCAATGTTTTACGCAAAGTCAATAGAATTTATTGCTTTATGAGAATCATTTGCTCATTAAGTCTCTTGTGCACCTGGACTCGCTTGTGGTAAAAATACCCGGGTTTTTGGGCTTGTGTAGCGACCTGGAAGTAAAAAAAGGTCAAAGTCAAGTAAGTAATTTATTTGATTATTTGCCAATGTTAGAATGACAAGTAAAAATGTCTTAATAGAACTGACGTGTATATGTACAACCGAATTGGGGCAAATTGAGATGCTACTCGTTTCTGGAATAGTTTTGTGGATTTAGGAAAAGTTTTCTTTTGGTTTGTTTAATTAGCAGTTGTATTTATACATACATAGTGAAATTTGCTAATAAATAAGCCAGACAGACATAAATAAATGGAACAGGTGTTGAAAAAGGTGAAGATGTGTAACACTCCAAGTTGACATAGACCGTGACCTGATTTACTCCGTAAAAATTGAAAACAAATAAGGAAAATAATATTAAGGTTTACAACATGAGGAAAAATTATTGTGATTTTACCCAGACAGTTTTGTTCAGTCCAGACACAACTTAATACTTCCAAATATTTTTGGGTAATATTTTTTTGTGGAAAAGATGAACAGATATTTATGCCTAGTCCTTTTAATACTCCCGGGAATATTACTCTCCTTAATAACGGTAATTTTTGCATGGGTACTCTTTCCCGGTATAATACATTCCCAAGTGGAACAACAAATTAGATTAGTGGAAGGCTCGGATACATGGGCGAAATGGAAGGAAGCACCTATCCCAATATATTTGACATTTTACGTTTATCATATAACCAATCCGGATGAAGTTGAGACGGGACTACAGCCGAAAATTCAGGAGAAGGGACCATATGCATACAGGTAAATGTTAAGCTTATGAAAAATATTGAAGTAAAATTTAACTAATTATTTTTATGAATCAAGGCAAAAACGGGTCAAAGTGGATATCAAACAAGAAAACGGAAGGAACACAGTCAAATATCGGGAGGTCAAGACTTATTTTTTTGATCAAGAGAAATCGGGGAATAATACGGAATACGATTTAGTGAACGTTCCAAATATACCATTTGTGGTGAGTCGATACCTTCCAAAAAAATACAAATAAATTTTTATTAAAATATTTACGTATTTATTGTTTGGCTGCATGTTTAGGGGGTCGTACATACAATACTGAAAATGTTACCATTGGATCTCGTTGCTGGCCTTATTGGTAACTTTATTTTAGAAGGGGAGCCCTTAATAAAAAGGGATGTCAAAGTTAAGGAACTGCTCTTCGAAGGCTTTGACGTTACAAAATATACGAATAGTTTGTTGGCTCGTCAATTACCCAAAGAGTTTTCTGGGGGACGATTTGGACTTTACAAAGGCGTAAGACGAAATAATATTTAAAATAAAATGGTTAAATATTTAAGACTTTTTTTAAATGATTGGATTAATTATTTAGAAAAATGGAACAGCCTCCGAAATATGGGAGGTGTACACTGGCTATGAAGATTCTCTTGATTTTGGAAAAGTGAAAACTTGGGATGGTAGACCCGAATTAGGTTTTTGGAGAAAACATAGTGATTGCGATAAACTTCATGGAACGGATGGTTCGATATTTCATCCATTTTTAACCAAGGAGTCTACACTGCATGCTTTTAGCAGTGATGTTTGTAGAAGTCTAGCTTTGGAATATAGTGAGGACGTGGAACATTTAGGAATACATGGATATAGGTTTAGGGGAGCTAAAGGGGGATTTGATGATCCAAGAGTTAATGATGGAAATAAATGTTTTTGTTTGGAGGATGATATTGAAAAGTGTCCGCATGCTGGGGTACTACCGTTGGAATCCTGCTTAAAAGGTAAATAAATTTTTTATTGATTAATCGGAAGAAAAATAAAGTTTTGCACATTTGTTGTTAATTTAGCTCCAATTTGGTCATCTCCACCACATTTTCTCGATTCCGATATTCGATATTTGGCGGATTCGGGTTTAGATCCACCAGAAAGGGAAAAACATGAAACGTTTTTGGATATTGAACCGGTAACATATTTTTAATTAGATAGGCAATTAAATTAATTTTCATTGGATGTGTAATTATTTTATTTTATAGACAACTGGTTTGCTACTGAGGGCTCATAAAAGACTACAAATAAATCTACAAATTAAACATAACCGGAAAGTGAGAGCCCTTCAGCAATTGACAAAGGACCAAATCATTTTTCCATTGATGTGGGCTGATGAAGTATGTTCAAATACGGCATTTTGAATAAATTAAGTATTTAATCACTTTTTAGACTTGAAGAAATACTACGAATGTTTTTATTTGTTTTAGAGCGCGGAACTAGACGAACATCTTGCAAATGAGCTGAAGAGTTTACTTTTTACACCAATGGAAATCGTGGGTATAGCGAAATGGGTTATTCTAGTTTTGGGAATACTGTTGATAATTGGAGGTGTTTACTTATCAGTTCAGAGATACGATTTGTTGGGAAATAGAGATTTAAGGGAAAAGGGTAAAAAGGCTTTTGATTTAGCCAAGTCAACTACACCCACACCATTATCGTCGGGACGAGGAAGAAGTGGACGAAGATCTTCTAAAGTTAAGGCTGAGGAAAGTAGGGATAAAAGAGAAATATTATCGTCTTCGTCTAGTGGATCGATTAGCTATATTGAGTAAACTTAAATATTTTTAGTATGCAGTGAGTACCAATGTGTCACAATAGCTGGTGAATATTATACAAAAAATATTTATAACTAATGTTTAGTTGATTAACTCCCTTTAAATGAAATATTTGGGAATTTAATTCTTTTATTTAGCAGTTTATGAATTTTTATTTAATAAATATTATCGAATATGTAACCCGCAAATCTAAAGTACAGAAAACCCTACAGTATTTGTGTATAGTTATTTAAATTCTAATATGTTGACTAGTATAACAGCACTTTACTCATTATGCATGGCTTTATTTGTTTAAGCATTATCAGTGAATTGCAAGTGATAAGGAATATGTTATAAATTTATGGCTTGAAAAAGTAAACAGGAGTATTTTATCGCCAATTGGTCGAATATTTAGTAAATAGCTAAAGATTTTATAATCAATGTAAATATTTACATAGTATTTATGCAATCATGTATCCAACAGCACTTAATAGTCTTATTTAGCATAAAAGAATTTAGTATTTGCAATTTTAGTGCATATAAACAGATGCATATTGTTTATTTGTAAATTTTCATTTTTTTATAAAAAATTGTGCTACTTGCATCGCACATATGAAACTCTGTTCTAGATAACCCCGGAAATCGATATAATCAAAATAATATACAATGTACTTTAACATTGAAAACTCCTACTAATAGCAAACACATTAAATGACATTAAAATGTTTTACAGCTTCCGTAGAGGCAATTAGTGCATTTTAGTTTTACTCTGAAGCGTGGCATGTAGTTGACTAAATCAGACGCTAAAATGAATAAATCACCAATTCTAACAAAGGAACAATTAGCACGTTTTCGTAAGTACTAAATTTTAGAGAATATATAAATTTCATGATTTATACATTTTTTATGTATTCATCAGATATGCCGTTCCAAGAAATGATGGAAGAGTTTGGGTACGCTCGTACTGAAGCACCCAAGTCAGCAGGCGTGGGTGGAATCTCTGGTAAAATATTTGATGGCCTGGTAGCCGTGGGAAATTACTTAACTGACACTGGTGATCAAATTGTGGAAACAGTTGAGAATGTAGCAAACTGGGCGTACGATCATTTTCAGTTTTTTATGTAAGTTTTTAAGCTACATTCATGTATTTAAACTGCACTCATATCATTAGCAGTTGGGTTTATTACAAATTTCTTAGGGGAATCGGTGTACTATTTGTGACAATACTGGTCATGTTACTTTGTCTGAAGTTCATATACAGTTGTAGCAGAAAAAGGAGACAAAGGTAATTTAAAGTGTTGGAATATAATTAGTACTTTCCTTAAAATTGATGTAATACGTAATTGTGTTTTAATTAAAAGATATCAAAATATAAGCTGGAATCAACCAAGAGGAAAAGATACAAGGGATGCATTGATAACGTCATATGACGTTGAATAATTCCTGTTAATTAAGACTAATCGTTCTTTGTTTTATGAAACACGATAAACGCAATAAATAATTTTTATACTTGATGCATATATACATACCATCTGCCTTGTGTTATCTTTAGTTTTAACCAAAGTTTTTATGACAGATTTAATTATGTTCAAGTGTGTTATCATTAAAAAATAATGTTCTCCTGTTAAAATAGACATGATGGTTAATTAGCTTTGAAAATTACATTTTAACATTACTGAATAGCAAAAACAAAAGAGACTCAAAATACGTAAAATTGATATACATGTTAATAATTAAAGAGGGATATACTTAGTCTTACCTAAAATTACAAGTTGGTATGCTATATCTGTCCGTATGTCTTTTTCGCAATAAGACATCCATTTTTTAGAAGCCATTTTTTACAAATTGAATCCGGCACTTTATACGACACGTTTTCCTGGGTAATAATTATCGCGATTTTAAGCCCTGGTTTTTTTGATGACATGTAATAAAAAGTTAATGAGTGGGTTTATCAACGTGAGAAAATGTTGGAAGCCTAATTAGTAGTTTACTCGGCTGACAGTTTCATGAAACGCATTTAGGACAGTCTTTCAGGCAGGGAACAAATTAATGTTGAAATTAGCAATACTTTATTCCCAATCTCTGTGCAAAGTGTATTTGTTCAAATGGGTAAGATTTTGAAAAGTTTAAATTAAATAATTGAAATGAAATCTTTTTGGTGTATAATAATGCGGTATTTTTTATTAAGCGTCCGATGAAGACATTAAAAAACAGGTGGAAAAGTTGCTCAGGCTGAATAGATCTGACCAACGAAATAATGGTGGAAACGGTCAAAGTGGTAGTTTGATTTTCTTATTTTTACCCCAAATCCCTTGATCGCGATTTAAATGAACAAAATGGAATTTTATGTTGACAGGAAACGGGAATTGCTGCAATAGATTTACCAATAAACAATGGATCTGTATAATATGTGTAATTTTAACGATTGTAGTTGGGCTTCCACTTACAATTTCAGTTATTGCTAGTTACATCAATCGACAGACTGATCCACTTAAACATGAAGAGAAAGGTATCTATTTGAATTTAAAAAATTTTATCTTTCAAAATTATGCAGACAAAAAAATGTAAATTTTATATTTTGGTTGAAGCTCCCTCCCAAATTAGTCATCTTTCATGTTATCATTGCTCCTGGTCCGTCAACGTAGAAAACAAATCACCCCTTCCAAAAGAAAGTAGTTGTCCATCAAACCCAAAAAATACAATCCAATGCGAACCAGGTGACTTATTTTTATGATCTAATTGGTTACAAAAAAATATATCTGAAAATTAGCTTATTTGTCTTGTATGCTTTTTACTAGGAGACTACTGTGGGTTACGTTATCTCGAGTATTTTGAGACGGGATCAAAGCTATTGGAAAGAACATGCCTAAAACGACCTGAAATTCTAAAACCCGGTGAACATATATGCATCGACCAAACTAGAGATAATGTTAATCATACAATATGTAGATGTAATAAAGAACTTTGTATTATGCAAAAGTTTGATCCAATATAAATACAAAAAATTACTGATTAGAGTAACGAAACACGAACTTAAATAAAACAGTTCTGTTTAATATTTATAGATTTTTTAAAAGTATTTTTAATATTTTCATGTTCTAAGCGAATATGGATGGTATTACGAGCATATTTCAGTTTTGTTTCTCAACATGTAACTCAAATCACTGTTGTGACGTTTATAAGTTATGTCTATGTATTACGGTAACACATTTTACAAGTGCTATTTATTTTTATGTTTAGTTCTGCCCCAAATAATCAATAAACTATGACCAGTGTCGGGTAATGAATATTTTATGATTTCCTTCCCGTAAGTCAATGCTTCGTATTTTGTTCGAAGTAAATAAAATGCTCGGAGTTATTCTAAGATTATGTGAGTTTTCTAGTTATTTTTCTTTTCTGGGTATATACTCATAGTTGATTTAGTAACATCTCGTTCAGGAAAAGGCACCATAGAGATACAGGAAGACTAGATAGTTTATGTTGAGTATGCATTCAAGTAATATAAATTTACCTGCCCTATTTACACTATCATCTTTATTCAGCATGCAAAGGCAGATAAACTTAAGGCTTACACTTCCTACAGTTATTATGACTAAATTAGACCCGAACAAAAGATAATCAATAACATGACGCGTGCAAGATAATAGCTTTTTGTAATTATATTCATGTAAGTTATTTTTCACGACGTGTTGTCTCGAATGGAAAAATACATGAGAGCTTACCCATAAAGCTTTACTCGGCTACACTTTAAAATTCTCCAGTAACTTAAAAGTAGAGTGTTGAGCAATGTAATACAAAAACAATGATGGCATTTTTTCTAACAAATTTTTGTTTCTTATTTGTATTTACATTGTCACGTATTGTTTCTGGAAAGGAAAGATTACAAAATCTGGTAGAATTTGAAACTGTGCTTAATATATTTTCAAAATGTCAAGTCAACTTACATAACTACGATGGAATTTCTTTTGTATTGGCAACGACCACACCTTTATTGATCCATACAAAAGCACCTTCCCGTCTCGAATCGGATGATTCCACTAAGTCGAATCTACGTTTGGAGTGTACTGCTGTATTTCACTTGGTATCTGAAGTCAGCTGGAATCAAAGCATCAAATTCTTTGATTTTTGGAAACCAGAACCTAATTGGTACCAAAGGTAAGATTGAAAATATTTCGAATAAAATAAATTTTCTTGATTTTTTTACCATACATTTTTTTCGCTACAAAGGCAACTGATGAACAGAAACATTCGGTATGATATCCTTGTTTGCCCGAAGAGAAACACTATATCATCTTGGATGACGGCCTATTTGGGTGTACTAGAAAGGGGCTACTCAACAAATGGCTTAATCACATATATAAATAAAGTTTCCTTCTTGACAGGAAAGATTCTTTTGGAAGATGAAATACATATTGTCAATAATTTTGGCGCATTCAATACACGACCAAAATTCAAACACCCTAAAGTCAATTTGCATCAGTTTCTTCACTACAATGGGATCAAAGCTTTAAATGAGGCTATTGGAGATGTAAGCGACGTTCACAAAAATCTGCAAGTACATTGGTCCCTAAACATGTTTCGATATATACCGACATGGATAACTGGTTACGAAGCACTGGACAATATTGACCAAAAACGAAAATCAAAAGGTGGCCTAATTCGAGATCTTATGAGAACCGGAAAACTCACGACACGAAATATGCTAAAAGGTCCACTAAATCCGAAAGGATATGAAGACGAAGGTTTGGTTAACTACTTATTTGCTTTCACCGTTTTGGGATCTGAAGCTAACATAAGCGAATTCGATGAAGGCCCAATCGTTTTTTATGGATCACAACCTTCTATATCTTTCAACGTGGAGAATGCTCCAATCATTCTGGATAACGAGCCAAAACGATTGGCTTTTCTAAGCTGTTCGACGAACCAAATTGGAAGGCGAATATTCGACAAATATCTGGATGTGGT
>JAQFZG010000330.1:0-36796 GCA_034695465.1 Entomobrya nicoleti | reverse complement strand
ATTTTGATTTCGTGTAGTTTTACGCGCAAAAAGAATAAACGCATTTGTAGAAAAATAAGGGGAAAACAACATAAAAAATAAAATCTACTAGCCTTAAACATTTTTATTTCCTGTATTTTATTTAAAACTAACTGATGCATTATGAACGGCTCGTTATATATATTTTTGTAATAAAAACAAAAAACACACAAACCCTACCCTACCCTACAAAATGATAAAATATCATGTTGGTTTAGTGCTAACAAAACAAAGAGGGGTATATTTCGAAGTCAAAAAAAAATAAAATATTTTGCCAATTTCACTTTTTTTATTTTTTTCTGTAAAATACCTCAATCATTTCATCTTCATAAAATGTTATTACTATTTTGGTATTCATTAAATATATATAGTTCAACAGCCGTATAATTGGCTTATACTCCGAAATATGTTACGACTGAAACCATGTAGTTTATATGTATGCTTGTATGAATGTATTTATTGGTTAGAAAAAAAAATATTTCCATAAAAAAATCATATATAAAAATCTCTAAAAATCGGATAGATATACATATGTGTATGCTTTCTTCCTTGTTACAACCTGACTTATTTGTTTTGTTTTTTTTTGGCTAGAGTAGCTGTTTCACCGCTTGAGTGAATGACTGAGAATGAGTTTTATTCCGTCGACGATTCCAAAATAAATGATCGTTTTTATGGTTGTTATGCACGCATATTTAGTTTTACAACTGTAGTAACGACTATACTTTATCTACGATTTTGTTGCTTTGCTCCTTCCTACGTTACTATATGTATGATGTTTTAATCATAGCACCTTATTGGTGCCAGCATGGATACTTCAGAGAAAATGTAGTTTTCTTTGCAATTAGAAGAAAATATTATTTATCCTCTTATGTCTCTTTAGGGTGAGTTTGGTAATTTTTTAAACAGAATTGTAATAATTTTTTTCGGTATTCACCTTGCCCAATTTGGTCTGGATGCGCAATAATAATTATTTCGTGATCACGAAAAAATGCTGTAAAAATGTGTTGAAATAATTTTTTTTTCAGGCACAATTTTTTGAAGGATGACATGACGCAAACTTTTCTCGGTTGATCTTTGATGTTTTGTACTTACAATCAAAGGGTTTGCATAAATTTGTGACGTTTTTGAAAACCACATGTCCGAAGCTCCATACTTTTGAAACAAAACACACACTATGCTGCTTTACGCTATTACTCAACCTTTTATTCAGGGCAGGTGTCAAAAGTGACTGGTGGTCCAGACCTTTTTTGATCGTGTTAACAGCATTTCCCAACAAAATACTCTCTTTTGAAACCCCAACAAAAAATTGTGTACACATCAAACATTTTTCTAGCTCTCTAATGTTTAACCTTCATTTGTCCTTTTAAATAACAGATTATATTTTGAAGGTTAACATTTTTAGCATTTTATCTCTATTCGTTAATGACCTTTGATTTTTAATTCATCCACACTCAACACTGATTTGATTTCAAGCTGAAAATTTTATATCAAATTAAGTTTAAAAGCTTATCTTACTATTACATATTTTATACAAACTCCAAAATATTTTAGGTACAACCAACGTTGATTCGTGTACATTTACTCCCAATTTAATTAACTGTATAGTAAAAAACGCCTAGAGGTTTTGAGTATACTGTAAAATTTATCACATTACATCATCTACTTCTAGCTCAACAACTCAACACTTTACACTGGAACCAGAAGTCTTTAAAGTTAAATCCAGAGGTAATGTGACCTTGTTTAAATATTTAATTCATGTTATGTTAATGCTCATTCCCACTAGATGCCTTGCAGCATTGCAGTATTTTCCCTCTCTCTTTTTCGTAAGCCAGTCTATCGACCTAAATCACAAAAGTTTCTCTTCTTCATTCACTTTTCATATGAATTATTCAAAGTCTCTAGTCAATTAAACCTATTCACAACTTTCAACTTACTAAACAAGCCTACTATGTGGAAATGTGCAAATTTACGAAAATTGCATGTTGGATATATGTATGTAATTTGAGTGTAGAACGAAAGTACGAATTATTCAAGATAGAAGGATGGCCTGTCGTCGGTTTCTTCAAAGTGTGAGATAGATCAGCAGCTACTATTTCGTTTAAAAGTAGGAACATTTGCGAATACGTTGTTATACCTATCGAATATTTACATACATGCATGCATACATATCTTAAATTTAATTATAAGCGTTGCCAAACTGTGGAGAAAGGGGAAGCTCTGAAAGTTGCTTATATTTGTTTTCGGTGGTAGTGGTAATCCTATAGATGTCGAAAATTGTGACACGTTCTATGTAACCGTGTGTTTTTTGGAGTTTTTTGTTTCAGTCGGACTGCATTGAGCTTTTGCTCATTTGCTTAATTTAAATAAATATTTATTAAAAGGCTGATGTATGTTTATTTCACTTTAAAACGTTAATATTTCAAATATATTGAACTAAAACAATTCGTTGCTTTGACGACGGATACAAGAACTTATTTTTATTTTTTCCTTTAATTCAGCTTGCAGACATTGATATTAATATGTCACCTAGTTTTAATCATACGTAATTTAAAATGCCAGTAAACTTGGTTATCGTTTTATATATCTAGCTTGACACAAGGTTTGCACGTAATGCATATTTTTTTTAGGGAAAACGTGAGCGAACATATTATGATGATGACAAGGCAGATACAGTGGATAATTGTGTTCAAGCTAAATTCACATGACAACATTTTCCATTGTGTCGCATATTGAGGTACAAGATGAAAGAAATGACAAAGAAATGAAAAGGTGAACAAATATATGCTAGAATTTTTAATATAAGACGGTCCCTTTGTTTATCTTGAATGCAACAAAATGAAAATGTGAACTGGTTCAAAAGTGCAAGAAAAATATGAGACGAATAAAATATGCTGGGAAAAAAAACATGAATTTAATAAGACGTTTCTCAGAAAACCTTTGTAGAAGTATACTTGTGATACTTTTCTTAGTAGTAATACATCTTAAAATCGGTTCATTTCTAAAAGAAGTTTAGAAGTTATTTTCAGAAAGCCGGAAATCTCGTCAGAAGTCTGAACTTTATAATGGACAGGACCCTAATGCTTAGCAAGTACTTTAATGGATACAGTAAGGCACACGTGTAGATTTACAGCAATACACACGAACACTGTACATTCCATACTTCCGGTTAAATGTCAAATTAAACATTTGATCTTAAAAGCTTCCCTTTTAAATTACAATCACAAAACTTTCACGTTTACTCAAGTGAATGTGTTTGAATCACATGACTACAAGACAGTAAAGTTAGCCACGTGCGATAACGTTCAATGGGTACATCCCCAATGCCCTCATGTAAAAATGCACAAAAGTAAATGCCTTTTACATTTCATGTCTCCATTCATATTTCGTTAAAACTTTACCACAAATGTGCGTGATGTAAACGAGGTAGTATTTCAACTCAAGTCTCAACAGGCCTTTAGCACAAACAAGTCAACAAACTGGAAAATTACATATTGCGTAGATTGGTTATCATCAAAAAAGTCTTTTTTCAAGTCACAAATGGTGGTTCTCTAGAGAGTCAAGTCCACCAACAGATAAAACAAATTTGTGGCCACGCAATATTTGGTACATTGGTTTGTGCGTAAGTTTATGCTTAAAAATACTTTAAAGAGATTTCTGCAGATCTGCTCTTAAATTCGAGCAGAAATTGTGAGAATTTTAGAATTTCACTTACCATTACGCTCTAATATAACCCCTTCCGTTGAAAATATTAACAAAGCTGCTTTCTCTTGTCCAAAAATAACACAAATGGATTTTCTCACATAATCCTTCTCTTTCCTAATTCATTTTTATTAAAGCTTGTTTACGCATGTCACTCTACTTTGCTAACGCTTTGGATTTTGTTTAATAATTTATATTAATTTTTTTGCTTATTTTGGTTCCACTGTCCATGTTTGTGTTTTTTCCCTGCACCAAAATATGTTTTCATTCATTTTTTTTAGTTTTGTCAACAATATTGGATAATTTATGAGGACGTGTATTATATTGCATCATAATTCCATAATCCTTTCCTTGGTGTCATGAATAAGAAAAAAATTTGGTACGCAACGCCTTTTTTATTACAATGCTAAAATATGGGATGTCGCGTGAACAAATGCATTAACACATCGTCTTTCGCATGATATATTTTCATAATATTTTGGTAACGTTCTTTTTTCTGTCTTATTTTTTTCTTCAAAAGTTGAAAATAAGAAGAATGATGATGATGGAAGTGTTATGAAAAGTCATGCGGTTTTTTCATAAGACAAGCAATTTGGTGATGGTGAAAATAAAGATGGAAATGTTGATATGACAGCAGAAATCCCATTTTTTGGGATGAGTGATGACCAAAAAATGTTATTACAGTTGTCGCAAAAAGGCATCATGTAAATATAATGTGTGCCTAGTTTTGTATGATTTTGTTAGCTTTTGGAATATTGCCCCAGTTTCACAAGATGGGATGAGAAAATGGCAACAAGGCGTTTGTTGCATTAAAGCAGTACTGAGAGCACCAAAAGGCAATTTAATGGCAAGATTACACTTGAAATTGGAATATTGCTCTTATCATTACATATACAAGGATGGCAAATCAGCCGTTGTAATAATCATCACAGCAATAAAATGTGGCAATGGTGGTAGTTTGAGTTATGAACGTTTGGAAGATTTTGCGATGACATAATATTATTATTTTTCTTGTGATGCAAATGTTAGATGAGTACAAGGACGACAATTGTCATAAAGTCCAAAAGACTGAAATATATATCAAAAAAAAGAGATTGAGTATCGGAATTCTGAGTATGCACTCGCATAACGTTTCCAATGCATGTTTAAATATGTTTGTTATGCTGTGCATTTTAAATAAAGTTGATTAGAAATAATATTTAGATTTTATATTATTTAATCAGTAGTAATCGGACTATTTATCGGAATTTAACAAATCTAGTAACTGTAGTAATTCCTTTCTGTCTGCATCCATATGATATTAATATGAAAGTGATAGGGAAAAATGCAAGAATTGATTGTAATAATTTAAATAAAGTGATTAAATGCGTATTTATATTCATTTCTGTAGTAATAATATTTATTTCAAACAATCACACTACAAAAAAATATCACGAGAAATTAACTGAATAATTCATAGAAGAGCGCAAAAAACAGTTAACTCATAATTCAACTAATGTGGTTTCGTCGATTGGGAAAGTTAATAATGGACCGAATTGGATTTCCCTTTTAATATCTGGGGAAGGATTGTGGGTAGACGGATGGATACTGGTAGCCAGGGTAGTATTGTGGGTACTGGTATGGGTAACCTGGATACACGGGACCCTGGGCTTGGGCGACACCTCCAGCTGCAGCGGCTTGTAGGTTAGTTTGACCGTAATTGCTTGAGCTTCCCTGATCGGATTCATAGTTTATTCCGAAGTTCTTTTTGTTGTGGTTTTCATTGCTGGCCTGGGTGTTTCCATAGTTAAGGCCGGTAGCACCACTGGCAGTAAGGGCTTGTCCAAGTTGACGTTCTGATCCTGTAAAATGAAATAAATAATTTTACGAAAATTAATTAGTTATCAATATTTTGACCAACACTTCATCCATGTTATTTGATCCGAAAATAAATGCAAGTTGTTTGATTCTTTTTAGTACTTACTTTTAGTGTCTTCTGCGGGTGCAGCCAACACTGCTGGGATGATGACGACAAGGGCAGCTAGGATAAGTCGGGCCATTTTAGTTGATTGTTTTTGAGTTTTTAGGTCAGTGGAATATTTTTAAGAAATTGTTGCTTGAGTGGAATCCGAGAGAAACTGATAAATTTTCTGAATTTCCAGTTTGTATTTATACTTCCTTCAATATACAGAAATGTAATGAAGAACCCAAAAAAATATCCGTTACATTACATTGTTATTGTGGTCTAAAATAAGTACCTCTTAAAATATTGAAATCGCTTTTTACTCTATACTTATATTACACATGTGACAATACTCACTTGTTTTTGTTAAAAAAGAGAAACTTTCCAATTTTTATTATTGATACATGGATACAGTATGCAGTCATTCACCTAACAAATGGGGTTGTAAAAATGTCATGTTTATCAAAATTCATCATCATCGTCTTAATCTTTCCATTTACAGAGACCTTTTTGTCATCGTTTCACATCTTTATAATAACCATGGTTCTACTAGCCAATGTTTTTGTAACGAAAGGAAAAGTGATGAAACTTCAAAGAAACTTAAATTATTCTTACTATTCATGCATGGATCCGTAGGTAGTTATTTGACCTAACAAATTGTTTGTAAACAAGATCATTATTTCCAGCATTAATCATGTCTGGATGCCTGTTTGGAGAGACAAAGCTTGTATTACACAGAACTCTTCATAAGTACCTTTTTCTTTCAACTTTCCATTTCTAAAGACCAGTTTCCCTTTTCTTAATAAAAATAAAGGTTATTAGAATCACAATGGAAGGACTCGTAGTAAAAAGATGTAAAATATTAACAAAAAAAGATATCCGGGAATTGTGAGCATATTGATAATGATGAATGCTAATAGATCTTTTTTTATTATTTTATCTGCATCTGAGTCAATGACTGCATACCAAACTAAACAAGGAAAGTATCAGTGTATGTAAAAAACATATATTTTAGACATAAATACACCTTACCATGTTTTTTAAATAAAATACAGATAACATGGTAAAATGGATACTGTGTTTTTATCCAGGCTCCAATGCAATAACGGTATTATCCCAATACATGCCTTAAAACGAAACAATGGAGAATAGAAAGTTTCTCTTTTTTTAACAAATGCAGTAAAAAGTAATCCCGATATTTTAAGAGGTACTTATTCCAAAACACAATAACTTTTTAATATAACGGATTTTTGTTGTGTTCCTCATGTCATTCCTGTGAATTCAAAGAAGTATAAATACGAACTGGAAATTCAGAATATTCATCAGTTCCTTTCGGTTTCCAGTCAAGCAACAGCATCATAAAATATTCCACAGAGTCAAAACTCAAAAACAATCAACCAAAATGGCCCGACTTATCCTAGCTGCTCTTGTTGTCATCATCCCAGCAGTGTTGGCTGACAGTACGTGTAGTTAACTAATCAAATAATTTCTTTCTTTTTTCATTTAAAAATACAAATGTGTATTAATTGTTGATAAAAGATATTGCTAACTAATTAATTTGGTTTAAAAATAATTCCTTTACAGCACAGCAACGTCAACTTCCTATTGCATCAGGCCAAACTGCCAGTGGTGCTACCGGACTTAACTATGGAAATACCCAGGCCAGCAATGAAAACCACAACAAAAAGAACTTCGGACTGAACTTTTCTACCGACCAGGGAAGCTCAAGCAATTACGGCCAAACTGGACTCCAAGCCGCTGCAGCTGGAGGTGTCGCCCAAGCTCAGGGTCCCGTGTATCCAGGTTACCCATACCAGTATCCCTCCTACTACCCGGGCTACTACCCACAATATCCCCAACACTTGGGAGTAGGATCCAACGTTCAACTTCCAGGAGGAATTGGAGCCAGTTCTGGAGGAGTCGTTCAAGGATATCCCAGATATTAAAAGTGTGATTATAATCATATTTGTAGTTTGGTTGTTTTGAAATATTTAATAATATGACAGAAATAAACGTAAATATTTATCGCTCGTACAAAAAAACGTTTTATTACTATTTTCAAATTTTTGGACTAATCATGCATCAACATTGAACACTTACATACATAAATACATACTCTATCTGATATTGATACACTATATTTACATGCATACATATATCGCTATATTTCATAATTGATCTACTTTTCATTTACTATTACATTGCAATTAACATAATATATGTATATAATCCATGGAACTATGGCAACTTTAGAACAAATATGGTTTCAAAATTGCATACATCTTTATTCACAATGTATATCAGTAGAGAAGCCTATCTACAATATGTAGTTCATTTTTATTGAATAGTCGATTCCTTGGCCTTGCTTATTTGAAAAAATTGCTAATACATTTATGATAACAACATATAGTATCACGAAGCATTTATAAAAAAAGAACGAAAAAAATAAGCCGGGAGCTAATAATAATATGATGAGCTAAGCTGGAAATGAGACCCTCTTTGTAAAGCTGGTAGTCCCTTCGGAAAGTGAGAGTGAAATAGGTCATTCATGTGTATGTATATGAGTTTAACAACCTGATACCAAGATTCACTAAAAATCTCTGCAATTCTCTTTAAGGGAACAAACAAACTAACAACAACACCCGTCATTTACTAAAAAGATGCAAAGTGATGACGAATAAGGTTGAATATAACGATTATGTTGATGAATGCTGGAAAATATTATCATTTTTTTACAATATCATCTCTTAGGTCAATGACTGCATACTTAACAACATAACAAAGGAAGAATAGGCGTATATTTAAGCATATTCCTGAATCTGTCTTACCTTATGAAAAAAAGAATATACACCTGGAATGGTAAGAATGATTGGTAGAAATTTGTGCATCGGGATCATACCCATGCATACATACTGGAACAATGGAAATAGAAAGTTTCTTCTTTTTTTAACAAAAAATGAGTACCTTTACATGTGCGTATAAAAAAGTGTACTGCCGATATTATATTTTAAGAGGTACTTATTCCAGAACAAGACAACTTTCTAATTTAACTTATTTTTATATGTGGTTTTCTGTATTTTTGAGGAAGTATAAATACGAACAGGAAATTTAGAATAATTATCAGTTTTTTTCGGCTTCGATTAAAGCAACAGTTTCCAAAAGTAATTCTGTATCAGTCTCATTTTTTGAGTAAAATCCGCTAAAATGGCCAGACTTCTCGTAGTTGCACTAGTTGTCATCATTCCAGCAGTGTTGGCTGTACCTGTTGAAAAAACTGAGCGTAAGTACTTAAAAAATATATCAGCTTGTTTATAATCCTTTTCGAGATTACATATCGATAAAATTCCGGTAAAAGTAATGCCAATTAGTTAATTTTGCTGAAATTATTTTTCTTGCTGAACAGGACAAGAACGTCAACTACCTATTGCACAAGGCCAAACTGCCAGTGGAGCTACCGGCCTAAACTATGGAAACACCCAAGCCAGCAATGAAAACCACAACAAAAAGAATTTCGGAGTAAACTTTTCATCCGACCAAGGAAACTCAAACAGTTACGGCCAAACTGGACTACAAGCCGCTGCAGCGGGAGGTATTGCCCAAGCCCAAGGTCCCGTGTATCCAGGTTACCCATACCAGCATTCTCCTTATTACCCTAATTACTACCCACAGTATCCTCAGGTCTACCCTGGAGCTGGAGTACCAAATCTTGGAGTAGGATCTAACGTCGCCCAAGGATATCCAAGATATTCAGTATGGTGATAATTATATTTGTCGATTGATCCTTTTGAAATATTAAATTAATAACAAATATAAATGGCAGTATTTATCGCTCGTGCAAAAAAAAGTTTAAACATCATTTCCATATTTTTTGACTAATTGTTTGTCACGTTTCACACTTTCATGTATATTATGTGGTTCATCTGAGATACATATTACAAACTATATTTTTATTCATATATGCATCCATATTGTTTTCCAAATGTAATCTATTTTTCATTTACTATTACATTACAATATTATTACAATTTATCTTATTTAAAAAATCTATAATCTCTAAATATCCAATATAATCAAAAAAACTTTGGCGACTGTTCAAAACACATGTACTTTGGAAATCTGCATACGTCTTGATTTACAGTGTAATTAAAGTGCGATAAAGCGAAACGTCAATTCAATATATTTGAAGGTAAAAATACAAAGTTAAAAAAACTAGTTGCATTTATGCAGACACCTGTCCATTTGATTCTTGAATAAGAACATATTTGAGTGTACTCCGAGTCATAAAAATGAGACCCTAATATTCATGTTGATAGGTCCTTTGAAAAGGGAAAGTGGAATGTATGTACATATGTATATAATATTGACAACCAGATGTCAAAATATACTGAATTTTTTTAAAGTCAATTTTAGATTATTCGTTAAGAAAAGTACACACATTGTGCTATACATGAACATGAACAAAGTTGGAATTTTAATTTATTAAATATGAAAAGGATTTGTTTATTGACCATTTAAGAGAACATTATACAAGTAACAAATGTTGGTGACACCGACAAAATTTAACATAAAAATTACAAATTTTGTTTTATAACGAGTATGTATATTTTAAATCTCTTTCTTTACCCTTTTTTGCAAAAAAATAATGTCGTTTTTATTTCATTCAGTAATTTCATCATAGTATAGTTGCTCGTTGTTTGTTGTGATCACGGTGCTTGTCATTGCATTTGAATGTAAAATTATATTTTCAACACTTTTTTATTTCATTTATGTTTTTGTTGTCATTTCTTCTAAAACCGTATGAAACGACATATTGTGTTGACCTGAGATTTCAGATGGATAAAATAAAAGGATGAGTAACTCCATGCCTATCTCACGAAACATAGAGAATTGGCATAAATGATATAAATATTCGTTGACATTAAAAAAAGAAAACTCGTTTTACCAACAAAAACATTATTTTACCCTAACCTACCTTACAACGTAAGAAAAATAAATATGCATAAATGTCGGTAAAAGCGAACCAATAGATAACGAAGAAAAAATTAGAGCTAGGGTACCTAATACACTATAGACTCTTGGAAATAAGACCCTTTTTGCTAAGCTGGTAGTCCCTTCGGAAAGTGAGAGTTATATAGGTCATGTATGAATATGAGGTTAACAACCAGATGCCCAAATGCATTTAAAATCTCTACAATTTTCTTTGAGTGAACAAACAAAGTAATATGCACATTTTCGAATAACAAAATCTGGATTGAACTGGACACGAATCATTTTTTAACATAAAGTTGTGATATTAGTACTAAAATAGGTGCACCTGCTTAAAGTATATTACAAAGGGGCAGACCAGATCAATTCAATGCATTAGACCTCAGCTAAAGTACCTTTTTCTTCCAACTTTCCATTTCTAAAGATCAGTTTAAATTTTTTTGAAATAAAAACAACACTGGTCCTTTCCTAAAAAAGATGCAAAATGATGACAAAAAAGGTCTTGTAAACTTTGGAGATAACAATGATGATTATGAATGCTGGAAAATGATAGGTCATTGACTCAGCACTTGTCAATGTAAGAAAGGAAGAATATGCGTATATGCCTGAATCTGTATTACCGTATTAAAAAAAGATCACGCAAAACACATGGAATGGTAAGAATGACTGTTATATGGGTAGATATTAAATTAGTGCATCAGTATCTTACCAATGCATACATTCCGGAACAATGGAAATAGAAAGTTTCTCTTTTTTAACGAAAAAGGAGTATCTTTACATGTGCGTATAAATGGAGTACTGCCGATATTATATTTTAAGAGGTACTTATTCCAGAACAAAACAGCTTTCTAATTTAACGGATTTTTTATGTGATCTTCATACCATTTCTGTGTTTTAAGGAAGTATAAATACGAACTGAAAATTCAGAATAATCATCAGTTTCTCTCGGTCTCCACTCCAGCAACATTTTCATAAAAAATATTCAATTGAGTCAACTCTCAAAACACTTATTCCAGCTAAAATGGCCCGACTTATTCTCGCTGCTCTTGTCGTCATCCTCCCAGCAGTGTTGGCTGAAACAAGTAGTTTTTTTTAAACAAATTAAACAACTTATTCTTATTTGAAATAACACGTGGATAAACTGTTAATAAAAATATTGCTAATTAATAAATTGTGTTATTTTTTGTTACTTTACAGGACAAGAACGTCAACTTCCTATTGCATCAGGCCAAACTGCCAGTGGTGCTACCGGCCTTAACTATGGAAATACCCAAGCCAGCAATGAAAACCACAACAAAAAGAACTTCGGAATCAACTTTGGATCCGACCAGGGAAGCTCAAGCAATTACGGCCAAACTAACCTACAAGCAGCTGCAGCTGGAGGTGTCGCCCAAGCCCAGGGTCCCGCGTATCCAGGTTACCCATACCAGTACCCCTCCTATTACCCTGGCTACTACCCACAATATCCCCAACACTTGGGAGTAGGATCCAACGTTCAGCTTCCCGGAGGAATTGGAGCCAACTCTGGAGGAGTCGTCCAAGGATATCCCAGATATTAAAAATATTCGAATGTGATTATAAATATTTATACTGTAATAAACGTATTAACGACCTTATAAACGAAAAAAATCCTCGCGTCTCTTTTTCTCCAAATAGTCGATCAACTGCTGCATGCATATTTTATACAGTCTTGCATACTTACATACTGCTTCTTCATACTTGATCTGATTTTCATTCATTATTGTTCTTACTAAAATATTAAGGATTGTACTGTTTCCGTAATGCACCGCAAAAAACATAAACAATGGCGCTGGACTTACATGCTTCATTACCGTAATTATGGTTTTTTAGTTTAATTTTTTCGACAATGATTTCTTCATGATTTTTTAATATTTAGATAATGCATACGTTTTTCCACAAAATGTTTTCATATCTACCTGCTTATGTATTTGTGTACAGGTTACATTTCACTTTTCACAGTGACCACACATACATAATTCCAAATACATACGCGGACCTAATTTGACATATCAAATAAATTTATACATGCAATATGTTTATAGATATTCAACTACAAACGAGTAAGACTTTGAAGAAATTTCAAGTCAAAAAATAGTAATAAATCCAATTAAATAGTTGATATGTGGATGCCTTACTAATTCAAATAATATATTAACACCCACCACTGACTTTTTTCATCATTTTTAAAAATCATGTAATTAGGTGCCAGTATGTGGATGATTGTATTTAGGTGTATTAATCTGCGAGAAAAAAAATGTCCAGTAAAGCCAAATAAATGCATACAATCCCGTACAAAACGTAAGAGATAGGATACTTGTTATGCTTTTCATTCATAAAATTGTAACCCCAATTGTTTTGATATTAGTCCCTTCGGAAAGTGTGAGGGATATAAATATGTATACATATTATTCTAACCGCAAGGTGAAGAAATAATATGAAAATCCTCAAAATGCTCTTTGAGGGAACTAACTAATTGTTCTGCACAAATTTAAATAACAAATATCTGGACTACATTGAACTTAACTATTACTTAACTTAAATGGACAACATAACCTTTTTTCAACAAACTTTATAACTTTAATATGTGCACATGCTCTAACTATATTACTATATGCTTGGCAGACAAAGCGTGTGTATGAGATAGACCACAGCTGTAGTACCTTTTTTACAACTTTCCATTTCAAAAGATCAGTTTTCCTTGTCTTGAAAACAAAACACTGGTCCTTTACTAAAAAGATGATAAATAATGACAAAAAGGTCTTTTGAACTTTGAGGATATCGATAATGTTGATAAATGCTGGAAAATATTATCATCTTTTTACAATTTCAACCCTTAGGTCAATGACTTCATACTTAACAAAGCAACAAAGAAAAAAATATGTTTATGCCGGAATATGCTCTAATGTACTTAAAAAATGAATACACATGTGGAATTGAAAAAAATGTCATTATTCAAATATTGCTTTATAATGAATATTTGTATTGGTAACCTCTCCATGCATTACTTCCATGTTGTAGGAAGAACATAGAAAGTTTCTCTTTTCAACACAAAACGAAACACTGCTTACATAATATACATATGTATTAAGTAAAAAGTGATTTCGATGTTGTAAGAGGTACTTATTCCAGAGCAAGGCAACTTTCTAATTTAACGGATTTTTATGTGGTCTTCATGCCATTTCTGTGTTTTTAAGGAAGTATAAATACAGACGGGAAATTCAGAATAATCATCAGTTTCTCTCGGTCTCCACTCCAGCAACAGTTTCATAAAATATTCCAACTCTCAAAACACTAACTTCTACTAAAATGGCCCGACTTATTCTCGCTGCTCTTGTCGTCATCCTCCCAGCAGTGTTGGCTGAAAGTAAGTAGTTTTTTTAAACAAATTAAAACACTTATTCTTATTTGAAATAACACATGGATAAACTCCTAATAAAAATATTGCTAACTAATTAATTTTGTTATTTTATTGTTATTTTAAACAGGACAAGAACGTCAACTACCTATTGCATCAGGCCAAACTGCCAGTGGCGCTACTGGACTTAACTATGGAAACACCCAAGCCAGCAATGAAAACCACAACAAAAAGAACTTCGGAATTAACTTTGGATCCGACCAGGGAAGCTCAAGCAATTACGGCCAAACTAACCTACAAGCCGCTGCAGCTGGAGGTGTTGCCCAAGCCCAAGGTCCCGTGTATCCAGGTTACCCGTATCAGTATCCCTCCTACTACCCAGGCTACTACCCACAATATCCCCAACACTTGGGAGTAGGATCCAACGTTCAACTTCCCGGAGGAATTGGAGCCAATTCTGGAGGTGTTGTCCAAGGATATCCAAGATATTATATGTGATTTAAAATATTTATAGAACAATAAACGTATTAACGACCTTGTAAAAGAAAAAATCTCCGTGTCACTTTTTTCAAAATATGAGTATAATTTCGATGGGAATTTTATATACCGGCTTGCATACATACATACTGTTTCTTCATACTTCATTTGATTTTCATTTATTACTGTTGTTTCCAAAATACTATGGAGCATGTTCTTTCTGTAAATAATGCATATCAAAAAAATCCAATGAAGTAAACTGCGTTGCATATACAAACTGCTCCTAATTAAATATCATTCTTGCCGATATTTTATTTTTAGCTTTTTAATATTTTCGTAATACGTTATCATGGAGATCAATAAGCTTTTTTCACATATTGTAATCATCTTGAACTTTTTTGAATCATCTATACTAACGCTGAACAATTTTGACCGAAACGAACTAAATTATGCATACATTCTTATCACTAATCATGAATAATCAATTGTACACTCTTAAGACTTTGGCCAATTACAAGTCAAAATATAGCAATGAATCTGATTGAATAATAGTCAATACATGGATGCCTTACTAAATAAAAAAATATATTGACACCCACAAATTGACTTTTTTCATATTTTTTTTATAAATCATGCCAGTATGTATAACTACGTCGATAAGTGTTTATTCTTATTAATTTCTGAAAACAAAATCGCTCAGAAAAGTTGAATGTCACAAAAACAAAAGCTTAAAATGCCTTTTTTACAGGATATTCCATTCACGCAAACAAATGCATACAATAGAGCACAACACGTAAGAGATAGGATAATTGACACATTTTGCATTATAAAAATGTAACCCTCATTGTTTGGGTATTAGTTCCTTCGAAAAGTGAGAGTAGTATTTATATGTATGCATACTCAACGCAAGTTAAAGAAATAATATGAAAATCTAGAAAATCCCTTTCGAAGGAACTAAAAAAAATTATGCACATTTTTAAACAACAACAATCTGGATTTAACTGGACTCAACTGAACCATTTTCCACAAAACGTTGTAATGTTATTAGTTTAATAATTTTGTGTGTTCACCTGCTATGACTATGTTATGCTGGGCAGACAAAGCGTGTGTATTAGATAGACCACAGCTGAAATACCTTTTTTCTTCCAACTTTCCATTTCTAAAGATCAGCTTCCCATTTCTTGAAAGGACACTTGATCTTTACTAAAAAGATTATAACAAATAGGCATACCAAACAAATGCTGGAAAATATTATCTTTTTACAATTTCATCTCTTATCGTTAGGTCAATGACTGCATACTTAACAAAGTAACAAAGAAAAAATATGTTTACCCCCAAATCTGTCTTTCCGAAGTTAAAAATGAAAAAAAACACACATGAAATGGTAAAAATGATATTGTTCATGGTTCAGTATCGGTATACTTCCCATGCCCAAGGAAAATAGAAAGTTTCTCTTTTTTAACAAAAACGTGCGTATTGTCACATGTGTAATATAAGCATGAAGTAAAAACTGATCTCAATATTTTAAAGGGTACTTATTCCAGAACACAGTAAGTTTATAATGTAACGGATATTTTTTAGTGTTGTTCATATCATTTCTGTGTTTTCAAGGAAGTATAAATACAAGGTGGAAATTCAGAATAATTATCAGTATCTCTCGGTTTCCCTTGAAGCAACAATCCCATCAAATATTCCACTGAGTCAAAACTCAAAAAACAATCAACTAAAATGGCCCGACTTATCCTAGCTGCTCTTGTCGTCATCCTCCCAGCAGTATTGGCTGAAAGTAAGAAGTTAAAAATTAAATAACTTATTCTCATTTCAATCAGCATGCAGATAAATTGGTGATAAAAATATTGCTAACAAATTTTTTTTTTTTGATTTTTTTTTAATTCACAGGACAAGAACGTCAATATCCTATTGCACAAGGCCAAACTGCCAGTGGTGCCACCGGTCTTAACTATGGAAACACCCAAGCCAGCAATGAAAACCACAACAAAAAGAACTTCGGAATCAACTTTTCATCCGACCAAGGAAACTCAAACAGTTACGGCCAAACTGGACTACAAGCCGCTGCAGCGGGAGGTATTGCCCAAGCCCAAGGTCCCGTGTATCCAGGTTACCCATACCAGCATTCTCCTTATTACCCTAATTACTACCCACAGTATCCTCAGGTCTACCCTGGAGCTGGAGTACCAAATCTTGGAGTAGGATCTAACGTCGCCCAAGGATATCCAAGATATTCAGTATGGTGATAATTATATTTGTCGATTGATCCTTTTGAAATATTAAATTAATAACAAATATAAATGGCAGTATTTATCGCTCGTGCAAAAAAAAGTTTAAACATCATTTCCATATTTTTTGACTAATTGTTTGTCACGTTTCACACTTTCATGTATATTATGTGGTTCATCTGAGATACATATTACAAACTATATTTTTATTCATATATGCATCCATATTGTTTTCCAAATGTAATCTATTTTTCATTTACTATTACATTACAATATTATTACAATTTATCTTATTTAAAAAATCTATAATCTCTAAATATCCAATATAATCAAAAAAACTTTGGCGACTGTTCAAAACACATGTACTTTGGAAATCTGCATACGTCTTGATTTACAGTGTAATTAAAGTGCGATAAAGCGAAACGTCAATTCAATATATTTGAAGGTAAAAATACAAAGTTAAAAAAACTAGTTGCATTTATGCAGACACCTGTCCATTTGATTCTTGAATAAGAACATATTTGAGTGTACTCCGAGTCATAAAAATGAGACCCTAATATTCATGTTGATAGGTCCTTTGAAAAGGGAAAGTGGAATGTATGTACATATGTATATAATATTGACAACCAGATGTCAAAATATACTGAATTTTTTTAAAGTCAATTTTAGATTATTCGTTAAGAAAAGTACACACATTGTGCTATACATGAACATGAACAAAGTTGGAATTTTAATTTATTAAATATGAAAAGGATTTGTTTATTGACCATTTAAGAGAACATTATACAAGTAACAAATGTTGGTGACACCGACAAAATTTAACATAAAAATTACAAATTTTGTTTTATAACGAGTATGTATATTTTAAATCTCTTTCTTTACCCTTTTTTGCAAAAAAATAATGTCGTTTTTATTTCATTCAGTAATTTCATCATAGTATAGTTGCTCGTTGTTTGTTGTGATCACGGTGCTTGTCATTGCATTTGAATGTAAAATTATATTTTCAACACTTTTTTATTTCATTTATGTTTTTGTTGTCATTTCTTCTAAAACCGTATGAAACGACATATTGTGTTGACCTGAGATTTCAGATGGATAAAATAAAAGGATGAGTAACTCCATGCCTATCTCACGAAACATAGAGAATTGGCATAAATGATATAAATATTCGTTGACATTAAAAAAAGAAAACTCGTTTTACCAACAAAAACATTATTTTACCCTAACCTACCTTACAACGTAAGAAAAATAAATATGCATAAATGTCGGTAAAAGCGAACCAATAGATAACGAAGAAAAAATTAGAGCTAGGGTACCTAATACACTATAGACTCTTGGAAATAAGACCCTTTTTGCTAAGCTGGTAGTCCCTTCGGAAAGTGAGAGTTATATAGGTCATGTATGAATATGAGGTTAACAACCAGATGCCCAAATGCATTTAAAATCTCTACAATTTTCTTTGAGTGAACAAACAAAGTAATATGCACATTTTCGAATAACAAAATCTGGATTGAACTGGACACGAATCATTTTTTAACATAAAGTTGTGATATTAGTACTAAAATAGGTGCACCTGCTTAAAGTATATTACAAAGGGGCAGACCAGATCAATTCAATGCATTAGACCTCAGCTAAAGTACCTTTTTCTTCCAACTTTCCATTTCTAAAGATCAGTTTAAATTTTTTTGAAATAAAAACAACACTGGTCCTTTCCTAAAAAAGATGCAAAATGATGACAAAAAAGGTCTTGTAAACTTTGGAGATAACAATGATGATTATGAATGCTGGAAAATGATAGGTCATTGACTCAGCACTTGTCAATGTAAGAAAGGAAGAATATGCGTATATGCCTGAATCTGTATTACCGTATTAAAAAAAGATCACGCAAAACACATGGAATGGTAAGAATGACTGTTATATGGGTAGATATTAAATTAGTGCATCAGTATCTTACCAATGCATACATTCCGGAACAATGGAAATAGAAAGTTTCTCTTTTTTAACGAAAAAGGAGTATCTTTACATGTGCGTATAAATGGAGTACTGCCGATATTATATTTTAAGAGGTACTTATTCCAGAACAAAACAGCTTTCTAATTTAACGGATTTTTTATGTGATCTTCATACCATTTCTGTGTTTTAAGGAAGTATAAATACGAACTGAAAATTCAGAATAATCATCAGTTTCTCTCGGTCTCCACTCCAGCAACATTTTCATAAAAAATATTCAATTGAGTCAACTCTCAAAACACTTATTCCAGCTAAAATGGCCCGACTTATTCTCGCTGCTCTTGTCGTCATCCTCCCAGCAGTGTTGGCTGAAACAAGTAGTTTTTTTTAAACAAATTAAACAACTTATTCTTATTTGAAATAACACGTGGATAAACTGTTAATAAAAATATTGCTAATTAATAAATTGTGTTATTTTTTGTTACTTTACAGGACAAGAACGTCAACTTCCTATTGCATCAGGCCAAACTGCCAGTGGTGCTACCGGCCTTAACTATGGAAATACCCAAGCCAGCAATGAAAACCACAACAAAAAGAACTTCGGAATCAACTTTGGATCCGACCAGGGAAGCTCAAGCAATTACGGCCAAACTAACCTACAAGCAGCTGCAGCTGGAGGTGTCGCCCAAGCCCAGGGTCCCGCGTATCCAGGTTACCCATACCAGTACCCCTCCTATTACCCTGGCTACTACCCACAATATCCCCAACACTTGGGAGTAGGATCCAACGTTCAGCTTCCCGGAGGAATTGGAGCCAACTCTGGAGGAGTCGTCCAAGGATATCCCAGATATTAAAAATATTCGAATGTGATTATAAATATTTATACTGTAATAAACGTATTAACGACCTTATAAACGAAAAAAATCCTCGCGTCTCTTTTTCTCCAAATAGTCGATCAACTGCTGCATGCATATTTTATACAGTCTTGCATACTTACATACTGCTTCTTCATACTTGATCTGATTTTCATTCATTATTGTTCTTACTAAAATATTAAGGATTGTACTGTTTCCGTAATGCACCGCAAAAAACATAAACAATGGCGCTGGACTTACATGCTTCATTACCGTAATTATGGTTTTTTAGTTTAATTTTTTCGACAATGATTTCTTCATGATTTTTTAATATTTAGATAATGCATACGTTTTTCCACAAAATGTTTTCATATCTACCTGCTTATGTATTTGTGTACAGGTTACATTTCACTTTTCACAGTGACCACACATACATAATTCCAAATACATACGCGGACCTAATTTGACATATCAAATAAATTTATACATGCAATATGTTTATAGATATTCAACTACAAACGAGTAAGACTTTGAAGAAATTTCAAGTCAAAAAATAGTAATAAATCCAATTAAATAGTTGATATGTGGATGCCTTACTAATTCAAATAATATATTAACACCCACCACTGACTTTTTTCATCATTTTTAAAAATCATGTAATTAGGTGCCAGTATGTGGATGATTGTATTTAGGTGTATTAATCTGCGAGAAAAAAAATGTCCAGTAAAGCCAAATAAATGCATACAATCCCGTACAAAACGTAAGAGATAGGATACTTGTTATGCTTTTCATTCATAAAATTGTAACCCCAATTGTTTTGATATTAGTCCCTTCGGAAAGTGTGAGGGATATAAATATGTATACATATTATTCTAACCGCAAGGTGAAGAAATAATATGAAAATCCTCAAAATGCTCTTTGAGGGAACTAACTAATTGTTCTGCACAAATTTAAATAACAAATATCTGGACTACATTGAACTTAACTATTACTTAACTTAAATGGACAACATAACCTTTTTTCAACAAACTTTATAACTTTAATATGTGCACATGCTCTAACTATATTACTATATGCTTGGCAGACAAAGCGTGTGTATGAGATAGACCACAGCTGTAGTACCTTTTTTACAACTTTCCATTTCAAAAGATCAGTTTTCCTTGTCTTGAAAACAAAACACTGGTCCTTTACTAAAAAGATGATAAATAATGACAAAAAGGTCTTTTGAACTTTGAGGATATCGATAATGTTGATAAATGCTGGAAAATATTATCATCTTTTTACAATTTCAACCCTTAGGTCAATGACTTCATACTTAACAAAGCAACAAAGAAAAAAATATGTTTATGCCGGAATATGCTCTAATGTACTTAAAAAATGAATACACATGTGGAATTGAAAAAAATGTCATTATTCAAATATTGCTTTATAATGAATATTTGTATTGGTAACCTCTCCATGCATTACTTCCATGTTGTAGGAAGAACATAGAAAGTTTCTCTTTTCAACACAAAACGAAACACTGCTTACATAATATACATATGTATTAAGTAAAAAGTGATTTCGATGTTGTAAGAGGTACTTATTCCAGAGCAAGGCAACTTTCTAATTTAACGGATTTTTATGTGGTCTTCATGCCATTTCTGTGTTTTTAAGGAAGTATAAATACAGACGGGAAATTCAGAATAATCATCAGTTTCTCTCGGTCTCCACTCCAGCAACAGTTTCATAAAATATTCCAACTCTCAAAACACTAACTTCTACTAAAATGGCCCGACTTATTCTCGCTGCTCTTGTCGTCATCCTCCCAGCAGTGTTGGCTGAAAGTAAGTAGTTTTTTTAAACAAATTAAAACACTTATTCTTATTTGAAATAACACATGGATAAACTCCTAATAAAAATATTGCTAACTAATTAATTTTGTTATTTTATTGTTATTTTAAACAGGACAAGAACGTCAACTACCTATTGCATCAGGCCAAACTGCCAGTGGCGCTACTGGACTTAACTATGGAAACACCCAAGCCAGCAATGAAAACCACAACAAAAAGAACTTCGGAATTAACTTTGGATCCGACCAGGGAAGCTCAAGCAATTACGGCCAAACTAACCTACAAGCCGCTGCAGCTGGAGGTGTTGCCCAAGCCCAAGGTCCCGTGTATCCAGGTTACCCGTATCAGTATCCCTCCTACTACCCAGGCTACTACCCACAATATCCCCAACACTTGGGAGTAGGATCCAACGTTCAACTTCCCGGAGGAATTGGAGCCAATTCTGGAGGTGTTGTCCAAGGATATCCAAGATATTATATGTGATTTAAAATATTTATAGAACAATAAACGTATTAACGACCTTGTAAAAGAAAAAATCTCCGTGTCACTTTTTTCAAAATATGAGTATAATTTCGATGGGAATTTTATATACCGGCTTGCATACATACATACTGTTTCTTCATACTTCATTTGATTTTCATTTATTACTGTTGTTTCCAAAATACTATGGAGCATGTTCTTTCTGTAAATAATGCATATCAAAAAAATCCAATGAAGTAAACTGCGTTGCATATACAAACTGCTCCTAATTAAATATCATTCTTGCCGATATTTTATTTTTAGCTTTTTAATATTTTCGTAATACGTTATCATGGAGATCAATAAGCTTTTTTCACATATTGTAATCATCTTGAACTTTTTTGAATCATCTATACTAACGCTGAACAATTTTGACCGAAACGAACTAAATTATGCATACATTCTTATCACTAATCATGAATAATCAATTGTACACTCTTAAGACTTTGGCCAATTACAAGTCAAAATATAGCAATGAATCTGATTGAATAATAGTCAATACATGGATGCCTTACTAAATAAAAAAATATATTGACACCCACAAATTGACTTTTTTCATATTTTTTTTATAAATCATGCCAGTATGTATAACTACGTCGATAAGTGTTTATTCTTATTAATTTCTGAAAACAAAATCGCTCAGAAAAGTTGAATGTCACAAAAACAAAAGCTTAAAATGCCTTTTTTACAGGATATTCCATTCACGCAAACAAATGCATACAATAGAGCACAACACGTAAGAGATAGGATAATTGACACATTTTGCATTATAAAAATGTAACCCTCATTGTTTGGGTATTAGTTCCTTCGAAAAGTGAGAGTAGTATTTATATGTATGCATACTCAACGCAAGTTAAAGAAATAATATGAAAATCTAGAAAATCCCTTTCGAAGGAACTAAAAAAAATTATGCACATTTTTAAACAACAACAATCTGGATTTAACTGGACTCAACTGAACCATTTTCCACAAAACGTTGTAATGTTATTAGTTTAATAATTTTGTGTGTTCACCTGCTATGACTATGTTATGCTGGGCAGACAAAGCGTGTGTATTAGATAGACCACAGCTGAAATACCTTTTTTCTTCCAACTTTCCATTTCTAAAGATCAGCTTCCCATTTCTTGAAAGGACACTTGATCTTTACTAAAAAGATTATAACAAATAGGCATACCAAACAAATGCTGGAAAATATTATCTTTTTACAATTTCATCTCTTATCGTTAGGTCAATGACTGCATACTTAACAAAGTAACAAAGAAAAAATATGTTTACCCCCAAATCTGTCTTTCCGAAGTTAAAAATGAAAAAAAACACACATGAAATGGTAAAAATGATATTGTTCATGGTTCAGTATCGGTATACTTCCCATGCCCAAGGAAAATAGAAAGTTTCTCTTTTTTAACAAAAACGTGCGTATTGTCACATGTGTAATATAAGCATGAAGTAAAAACTGATCTCAATATTTTAAAGGGTACTTATTCCAGAACACAGTAAGTTTATAATGTAACGGATATTTTTTAGTGTTGTTCATATCATTTCTGTGTTTTCAAGGAAGTATAAATACAAGGTGGAAATTCAGAATAATTATCAGTATCTCTCGGTTTCCCTTGAAGCAACAATCCCATCAAATATTCCACTGAGTCAAAACTCAAAAAACAATCAACTAAAATGGCCCGACTTATCCTAGCTGCTCTTGTCGTCATCCTCCCAGCAGTATTGGCTGAAAGTAAGAAGTTAAAAATTAAATAACTTATTCTCATTTCAATCAGCATGCAGATAAATTGGTGATAAAAATATTGCTAACAAATTTTTTTTTTTTGATTTTTTTTTAATTCACAGGACAAGAACGTCAATATCCTATTGCACAAGGCCAAACTGCCAGTGGTGCCACCGGTCTTAACTATGGAAACACCCAAGCCAGCAATGAAAACCACAACAAAAAGAACTTCGGAATCAACTATTCATCTGACCAGGGAAACTCAAACAGTTACGGCCAAACTGGACTCCAAGCCGCTGCAGCTGGAGGTGTCGCCCAAGCCCAGGGTCCCGTGTATCCAGGTTACCCATCTCAGTATCCCAATTACTACCCTAACTACTACCCACAATATCCCCAACACTTGGGAGTAGGATCCAACGTTCAACTTCCCGGAGGAATTGGAGCCAACTCTGGAGGAGTCGTCCAAGGATACCCAAGATATTAAAAATATTCTAATCTGATTATAAATATATTGATGCCGCAATAAAAGACTAAAATCTCTACAGTACTTGTTTCGAAATATTGAACTATTTGCTTGTTATATTCAAATATTGCATACATGCTTACATAAAATACTCCATCTGTGATTGAATACATAAATACATATTATTTTTGCATACTAGATCGATTTTTTTTTCGAATTACTATTTTCCAAAACTATTAAGGTGCATCAATATATTGTATCATACGGCATAGTTATATTATAGAGACAATGCACTGCACATGAATACTGCTTTACTACAGCTATCATCCTTGTCGTTTTTTTGGATATTTGATCAGCTTTGAAACTGTTTTCTGATACGCTATCATACAAAAATTGTATTAATTTGCGTCTATTAACTGTTACACAAATTCGAATCCTAACTAAAATCAAGATCATAACTAAACTCAAACGGTATGGCTGCTATTACAGCGGATTTATTAATAATACTGAGTGTTTTTTTAACAATCGATTTCTCAGTGATTTCTTTTGCAATCTTTTGACATTCTTTTAGATCATAAGTATGTCAACAAGTGCATTTATCTGCATTCACTCATGAGAAAGAAAATCATCCAGTAATACCAAGTTCAGGGTCACAAAAGAACAAAATCCTCCTTGTTTCATTCAATTCACGCAATCATATGAATACACTACTGTACAAAGAGCTGGGGTACTTGCTACATGTTACATTCATAAAAACGGGACCCTCATTGTTAAGCTGCGTACGGAGTCCCTTTGAAAAGTGAGAGTGAAAAATGTATGCATGTGATACTGACAGCAAGATGTCGAGATATTTTCAAATATCGAAAATACCCTTTTGTGGGAACTAACTATTATGTACATCTTTAAACATAAAAAATCTGGATAAACCTGGACAAGCACCATATTTTTAACAAAACGTTGTGATATTATTGCTCGTATATGTGCACCTGCTCAAATTATTTTACACCGGGCAGACAAAACGTGTGTATCAGATAGACCATAGCTTAAGTCATGTCTCTTTTCCATTTCTAACGAGCAGTTTCCCTTTGTTGGAAAAAAGTTAAATAATGACAAAAAAGGTCACGTGAAGATATTGATGATATGATACATGCTTGAAAATATTATCGTGTTTTTTTACAATTTCATCTCGAAGGTCAATGACTGCATACTTAACAAAATGCGAAGGATGTACATGAACCCTAAGCTAAACATATTATAAAAAGTACATACGGTATTCCAAGTCGAAACTATACATAGCTGGGTAGTATTATTGTTGTATTCGTATCATCTCCATGCATGCATATGGAACTATAAAAAAAGAAAGTTTCTGTTTTTTACACAACCGTGAGTGCATACACAACAAGTAAAAAGTAATTTCGATATTTTAAGAGGTACATATTCTAGAACACAACAACCTTATATTGTAACGTATTATATATGTGTTCCTTATGCCATTTCTGTGTCTTAAAGGAAGTACGAAGGCGAACTGTGAATTTAAAAAGCAATTCTTGTTTATCCAAAACTACCCTGCAATGTATAAAATATGAATGCATAACGTACGGTAAAAACAGAAGTGTAAATATCCGTAATAAATTAGTACATGGGTACGGGTATCCATACGTAAATACTGGAACATGGAACAATGGAAATAGAAAGTTTCTCTTTTCAACAAAAAACTGAGTTCGTTTATACACGGGAATGTATTTAAAGTGTTTTCTGAATTTTTAACAGGTACCTATTCCGCAACATTATAACCTTCAAACCTTAAGGATCATCTAATGATTTGTATGTGTTGTATGTGCCAGTTATGTGTTTGAGAAGACGTATAAATACGAACTGAAAATTCAGAATAATTATCAGTTTCTCTCGGTTTCCCTTCCAGCAACAGTTTCAAAAAACATTCAATTCCACCAAAACTCAAACCACGATCCACTAAAATGGCCCGACTTATCCTTGTCGCTCTCGTCGTCATCATTCCAGCAGTGTTGTCTGCACCTGCAGAGGAAACTAAAAGTAATTATTTAAAAATAATAAATAACTTCCATTTTGCAGTTTAAATTAACACGCGGATAAATTTTTAATACGAATATTAACTAATGTTCTTAAACTTATTTCTATTATTTTACAGGACAAGAACGTCAACTACCTGTTGGACAAGCGCTTACCGCCAGTGGTGCTACTGGACTTAACTATGGAAACACTCAAGCCAGCAATGAAAACCACAACAAAAAGAACTTCGGAATCAACTATTCATCTGACCAGGGAAACTCAAACAGTTACGGCCAAACTGGACTCCAAGCCGCTGCAGCTGGAGGTGTCGCCCAAGCCCAGGGTCCCGTGTATCCAGGTTACCCATCTCAGTATCCCAATTACTACCCTAACTACTACCCACAATACTACCCAGGAGCTGGACTACCAAACTTGGGAGTAGGATCCAACGTCAACCTTCCCGGAGGAATTGGAGCCAACTCTGGAGGAGTTGTCCAAGGATATCCCAGATATTAACTGAATTCTAATGTGGTTAAAAATATTTATACAGAAATAAACGTATTAACGATCTCGTAAAAGAAAAATCCTTTTGTGACTTTTTTCAAAATATTGGACTAATTTTTGTTGCATACTGGCTTGCATAACATACTATATCGGGCATCGCATAAATAAATACATAATGTTTTTGTAAACTTGACATACTTTCAATTCAAAACGGCTTGTTCCAAAAAATATTAAGGAGCTTGTCTTTACAACAAAGAGATTAAATAAAAAGAAACGATTTACATATACACATTGCTTTCCTATAATTATCATTCATGTCGCTAAATTGTTATGATTTTTTATCGGCTTTTACTTTTTTTCTGATACGTAAACCGTATCAAATACGGCAATTTGTTAACTTTTGTACATTAAATATTACTTGAATACATATCTAAACTGAAATCCGTCCGAGTCATATCTATTTCCGAACGCTATGACTGCAATAACAGTTAGTTTATTAATACTACGGAGAGTTTAGCTTAAATTCCTCTTTTTAGCAATGGGTTCCTTAATGGTTTGATATTGATTAACTTAATATGCAATCAATGCGTTTATTCAAACTACATTTTATGATTTAGAATCAATTGTAAACTCATAAGATTATGTACATTATTTATAAAAAAAAAGTGAAATACTATCAAACTCTTATTAAATCATAAAGTACTTCGATAAGTTCATTAACCTATAAGAACGAAAATCATCACAATGTAATGCCAAGTTCATGGTCACAAAAACAAAGGCCTGTTTGTATTGTATTGTTATAGCCACTAATATTGTGTTCCATTTACGCATGTGAATACGTGCTACACTTCACATTCATAAAAATGAAACCCTCATTGTTAAGCTGAGTACGGAGTCCCTTTGAAAAGTGAGAGTGATGTATGTATACATTTTATACTATGTAACAGCAAGACGCTGAGACATTTTGGAAATCTCCAAAATGCCCTTTTGGATAACTAACGGACAATTAAACACATTTTATAAAAACGAAAATCGTGAATTGACTAGACAAAACGCCATTTTTTTAAAACAATAATTTGTAATATTATTACTTGGATGTATGCACCTTCACAAGCTATGTATATTATAGTAGGCAGACAAAGCGTGTGTATTATATGTACCATTGCTGAAGTACCTTTTTCTTCCAACTTTCCATTTCTAAGGAGAGCAGTTTCCCTGTTCTTGAAAAAATGACAAAAAGGTCTCGGGAAGATATTGATGATATGATGAATCCTGGAAAATATTATCGTTTTTTACAATTTCATGTGTTAGGTCAATGACTGCATACTTAACAAAATAGAGAGGATGTATATGTAAAAAATATGCCTATAAGTCCAGGTTAACCGTATTTAACAAAGTGCATCTGGTATAGTAAAAGAAAACTTTATATAGCTGTGTATACAGCATTATTGCTGTACCGGTATCAACCCCGTGAATGAATAGTGGAACAATGGAATTAGAAAGTTTCTCTTTTTACACAAAAGTGAATACTTTTACAAACAGCATATACATATACACAAGTTCAGTAAAAAGTAATTCCAATATTTTAAGAGGTACATATTCCCGGACACAATAACCTTCTAAAATGTAACCGATTCTATATGTGTTCTTTAGGTCATTTCTGTGTTTTCAAGGGAAGTGTAAATATAAAATGGAAATATTTTCAGTTCATTCATCAGGTACTGTAAAAACTAAAGTGTACATATCCATACTATAATTTAACATGGGTACTATCCAAAAGGTGATACTGGAACAAGGAACAATGGAAATAGAAAGTTTTATTTTTAACACAATACTGAGTACTTTTATGTATGGGTATACATTTAATGTATTTCTTTGCGTATTTTTAAGAGGTACTTATTCCGGAGCATAATAACCTTCAAACGTAACGGATCATGCAATGATTTCGTTGTGTTGTATATGCAATTTGTAGGTTTGGATGGAAGTATAAATACGGATGAAAAAATCAGAATTGTTATCAGTTTTCTTTGGTTTCCCGTCCAGAAACAGTATCAAATACTACTTGCAAAATATATTCCGTTTCAGTCTCACTTATAGTCAATACTAAAAAACCTCATCCTACTAAAATGGCCCGACTTATCTTAGCTGCCCTTGTCGTCATCATCCCAGCAGTGTTGGCTGCATCTGTAGAAGAAACTAAAAGTAAGCATTTAAAGAGTTAAAGAATTTGGAGTTTTTTTGTTTGGATTTTTTTGGATAAATTTTTGGTCTAAATGTTGCTAACCAAATAATTTTTTTTTTACAGGACAAGAACGTCAACTACCTATTGCACAAGGTCAAACTGCCAGTGGTGCTACCGGACTTAACTATGGAAACACTCAAGCCAGCAATGAAAACCACAACAAGAAGAACTTCGGACTGAACTTTTCTACCGACCAGGGAAGCTCAAGCAATTACGGCCAAACTGGACTACAAGCCGCTGCAGCTGGAGGTGTCGCCCAAGCCCAAGGCCCCGTGTATCCAGGTTACCCATACCAGTATCCCTCCTACTACCCGGGCTACTACCCACAATATCCCCAACACTTGGGAGTAGGATCCAACGTTCAACTTCCAGGAGGAATTGGAGCCAACTCTGGAGGAGTCGTTCAGGGATACCCCAGATATTAAAAATATTCTAATGTGATTGAAAAATATTTATACTGCAATAAATGTGTCGAATGCTCTTGTAAAATACTAAAATCCTTTCGGTACTTCCTCCGAAATATTAGACAACTTGTTTATTTTGTTCAAATGTTGCATACTTGCTTACATAGCATACTTTATCTAGCATTACATTCATAATATAATTATATACTGTTTCTGCATAATTCATTCATTCCTTTAATTATTTTTCATTAAAGTTGTCCTAAAAGTATTTAACAGCATGTTTTAAGCATTCGTGCATAATCCAAATTAGTAAATTATGATAACAATTGTTTTAGATCAAAGTGCATAATTGATCATTAGTGCATTTATTTATATTAATGTATGAGAAAGAAAATCAACCAGTAATACCAAGTTCAGGGTCACAAAAAAACAAATGCCTTCTTGTATAGCATATGGATATGGCATTTTCCATTCACACGAACATGAATAATCTACAGTCCAAAACGTAAGAGCTAGGAAACTTGCTACACTTTGCATTCATAAAAATGAAATCCTCATTGACAGTCCCTTTTGGAAAGTGAGAGTGCTATTATGTATGTATGTTATAGAGACAGCTAGATGCCGATATATTTTCTTACTTTAAAAACTCGAAAATGCCCTTTGAGGGAACAAACATATCTACTAATGTATTTTTTAAAACAAAATTCTGGATCAAACTGGACAAACATCTCTTCTTCTTCTTTTTAACAAAAAGCACTAATATTATTGCTTCAATATGTACACCTGCTCAAACTATATTATTTAGGGCAGACATAGCATATGTATTAGATACACCACACCAAAGCTAAAGTACCATTTTTTACAACTTTCCATTTCTAAAGATCAGTTTCCCTTTTCCTGAAAAAAACAAAATATTAAACAATGACAAAAGATCTCGTGAACTTTGAAGGTAACAATGAAGATGATAAATGCAGGAAAATATTATAATTTTTTTACAATCTCATCTATAAGGTCATTGACTGCTTACGTAACAAAATACGGAGTATATACGTGTATAATTCGACTACGTTTAAAAATTTGTTTATAAACCCGAATCAAGCCGTTTTTAAAAAGTGCACATGGTATGCCACAACGGAACGGAACGGAACAATAAGATTAGAAAGTTTCTCTTGTTTATAAAAAAATATGTACTTGTACATATGTATGTACATGTACATACGTATTTATATAGTATAACGTTATTCCGATAATTTAAGAGGTACATATTCCAGAACATACATAACCTTCTAATTTAACAGATTTTTTATCTGTTCTCCATGTGATTTCTGTGTATTCAAGAAAGCATAAATACGAACTGGAAATTTTCAAAAATCATAATTTTTTACCCATGCCTATCTTAACAATGTTAAAAAATAAAAATGCATTAGGTACATTAAGAAAAAAGCTTACATACATATCCATACTACATTAGAACATGGATATTATCCAAAAGTAAATTCTGGAACAAAGAAACAATGGAAATAAAAAGTTTCTCTTTTTTACCATCATAGTGAGGGCTTTATATATGGTTATACATTTAAAACTGTGTCTTTAAGAGGTACTTACTCCGTAACATAACAACCTTCAAAAGTAACGGATCATCCAATGATTTAGCTGAGTTGTATGTGTAATTTCTATGTCTGGAAAGAAGTATAAATACGAACAGAAAATTCAGAATAATTATCAGTTTCTCTCCGTTTCCCTTCAAGCAACAATCTCATAAAAAATTCAATTCAACCAAAACTCTAACCACTTTATACTAAAAATGGCTCGACTTTTCCTTGTTGCCCTCGTCGTCATCATCCCAGCAGTGTTGGCTGCACCCGCAGAAGAAACTAAAAGTAAGTCTTTGAAAAATTGAGTAACTTGCTTCTTCTCCTTTGAAATTACATATAGATAAATTGAAACTAAAAAAATAACTAATTATTTTTGTTAACTCTTTCATTAATTTACAGGACAAGAGCGTCAACTTCCTATTGCATCAGGCCAAACTGCCAGTGGTGCCACCGGACTAAACTATGGAAATACCCAGGCCAGCAATGAAAACCACAACAAAAAGAATTTCGGACTGAACTTCTCTACCGACCAGGGAAGCTCAAGCAATTACGGCCAAACTGGACTCCAAGCCGCTGCTGCTGGAGGTGTCGCCCAAGCCCAGGGTCCCGTGTATCCAGGTTACCCATACCAGTACCCTTCCTATTACCCTGGCTACTACCCACAATATCCCCAACACTTGGGGGTAGGATCCAACGTTCAACTTCCCGGTGGTATCGGAGCTAATTCTGGAGGTGTCGTCCAAGGATATCCCAGATATTAAAGCAGAATACCCCTTTCATCATTACTGTGATTATCATTTTTAGTATGGTTATTTGGAAATATTTAATGTCGTAACAGCAATAAACGTAAAATTATCTTGTAAAAGAAACAATATTTTGACTTCAAGAAAACTATTTCACTAATTGATTTCTATGTTGCGCACCTTAATGCATACATACATACTATATCTGGCATCATACACAACTAATTGTATATACATGCATACATACATCTTGTTTTAATATTAGATACATTCGTCATTAATTAATATTCAGTAACGTTTAGTTGTGGATTTAACTTATTTTACAGCATTAAGAAGTTTAATCGATCGACTCGAGTATAATGGAAAGGAAAACGTGAGGGTACTTGATACACTGAACAGTCGAAGAAATGAAACCGACATTTTTGTGATGGTAGTCCATTCGAAAAGGGAATGTTATACATACATATGTAAATATGCCTGCGTTTATATGATGCTTCCTTGACTTTTATTTTACTTCGTAGCGAATACATTTTTTTCAACAAGTTTTAACTTTATTCTGCAATTTGAAGATCCATATATATTTTTTGGTGAGTTATGCTGAATATTATTATGTTATTGTTTGTCCTGCGTCTCCATGATATCTCTTGGGCCTTGACATTTTACAAATTTAATTTGCCAACATCCTTTGTTTTATTTCACATTTTTTATAAGTAAGCTAGCCCACACTTTTTAAAATTTTGTCATCGTCCCTAGAAAACTTGCGTAACGACATTTTCTGTTGACCTGAAATTCTAAATGACAACAGGGAATAGTGTAGGCGTACGCGGGGTTTTGTGGAAGTATTTAAAGTAAACGTTTTTTAAGTTTGAAGATGTTTGTACCAATATGACAATTGTGTATGGCTTATTATCTTGGTATAGTCCCTTTTTGTTGACTTTTGTAAAAATGTCAAAGTTTAAATCTACTGGGAACTTTCCAGTAAAAGTTGAAGAAAAGCAAAACGGGTAAAATAAAAACAGGTTCATGTGTTTTGAATTAAATATTTTTCGAAAACTGTAGCAAATATGAAAAAATAAACTATTACTCTAACCAATTTAAATTACCAAAAATATCGTAATAAAAGCTTTAAAAGACTACCTGATTTAAAAAAAAAGCTTTTCACTACGGTCATTGAATTAAAATTATCCGTGATAAAAAGTCTTCAATAAAATTTACAACTCAACTAGGTAAAAAGACTTGTGACTTGAAAGATTTCCTTTTCGTTGATTTTGGAAACTGGGTCACTGACTGTCAAGACAAATACAAACAGGAATAAAGCTGTAAGCTAGGTAAGAACGTCACAATGCAAGGCAGGAAATGTGCAAATAAACTACAGCAAATAACTCTAACAAGCGTATCACCACCTGTCTACCCCTAAAGGGAAGGAGACACCATTCCCTTCTATAAACAAGAGCACAATGAATGTATGTAAATAAACAAGTTTATTCTGCTGAGTTTGTTTTGCTCTTTGTTTAGTCGAGTAAGAAATACGAACACGGGACAAAACAAGGACAACAAATTGTTTACCTAAACAAAAAAGAATATATATCAGCAAGTTGTGCAAAAAAAAACGAAATGGTAATTTTAATCCAGCCTGATTTGTTGGAAGATGAGCTGATTATCAGAAGGGTTCCGAGTAATACTGTTTTGCTGAAAATGAAAAGGAAATAGTATTCCTTGTAATCTCAGAGAAATATTTCTCTTTTCAATAAAAATGTGAAAAGCTGAAAATACGAAGAATTTACTTCAGGCTGGTTGTTATATAAAAAAATACTAATTCATTTGTAATACAAAACGTATTGGAACTCGAGATTTGTGATTTGATGCTCCGTTATGTTAAACATGTATACTTAGGATATATTTTCTTTTGTGAAATTTGAGCAAAGTAAAGTAAAGCCTTTGTCAAGTCAAGAGCGTGTCATCAGATCTGTCTGGGATCAAATGACTGTCTTACCATTTTGTCGTGTTTACTTTAATATATTTTTCGAAAAAATTGTACGTCGATAAAAATGTAGAATTTGGTACACTATTTTTGCTGAGAATAACAAGAAAAACATATTATCTATTTGAATGGGCTACAGCGTGTTATTTGACAAATGGAAAGTTCGTAGAAATACGTTTTATCATCTTATCATGAGATTCCGACATTTTAATATTACAGTACAATTTTTGATATTGGATAAAACATCATATTTTGCGAAAATCGACAATAGACATTTCTCAAAGCACTTTATTGCCTTTTCCCCCTTTGAAATCCAATTTCTCGCTAGCAACTTTAATTGAATCAGCTGGCTCTGTTCGACTGAAATGACGAGTACTTTTCTTATGTAATCGTGTCGTCAGTTAACATCAATGTATCGAGCTATTGTATTACCTAAAACAATGTCTGTACACCATATCATGTATCCGACTGATTCGCTGTTTTTTGATGGAACAAAATGAAAATAAAAAAATACAATCGAAACTAGAGCATACAGCTGGGTCAATTTAAATATCAGCTAATAATTTATAAATTTTGCATATTTATATGACAGTTTACGTATCTTTAAATATATATTCTACTCTTGAAAATATATTTAGAGAATATATTTGAAATTTGTCTGCCCATTTGATGTACAATAGTATCCTAAACAGGAAACGACTATCTTCTGCTTCTGTTGGACATCAAGGTGGTTTACTGATATATTTAATATCGTTTAGGTTATCAAAAAGTCATCAAACGTTTTTTAGTTAACGAATATCATGCAGCACGCAAACAGACAATGAATATGTTAGTTCACACGTTTTAACAGTATTTAACGTATACTATGTCACTTTAAAATAATCGAAACTTGTTCTCTGGGCTAACATCAATAGTCAAAGTAAAATTGCCACTCACAAAAACGTATGCAATAACCGTTAGTTTCTTCTTCAAGTCAAAAGTAAAGTGTAAGCCTAGTCAAGTAAGTGGTTTCAACTGACTTTTAGTTCTTAGGGCCTATCATTTTTCTAACCCTGACCAATACTCTTTTGGTTGTTGTGCAGCTGCTGAGGCTGGAATTTCCTGAATAATGCATGGATTAACCCAAAAAATCCTAAAACGATGACAAGAATGAAAGTAAAACGCATCAGATGCTTGCAAAAAAAGAAATTGAGAGACGCTCAAACTTTGCTAAAAAAATGTGGTGGACTGAAAAAAATGGCAGGGTTCCATAACAAAAAAAATGATGATACGATCACATCACCACAACATACGATACAATACGTGGGTAATGATCACGATGGTAATAATGATACCAAACTGGAAACGTGGTATAAATATATACGGCAAAGTGATACGATCTTAAAGGGTATTAGGAACATGTATGGACACAAAATGGTTATTTCTTTATTGGACAAGACGCGCCATACTTTTTTTTAGCTTATATAAGCGTTTTTCTTCTGAAATGAAAGCAAATACTAGTATTTTTGGCAATAGCAAAAGGCTGTTGTTTTGTAGCGGTGAATTGTGTCACACTTGGATATCGTGAAAAGTAAAAGTCGTTAAATGTAACGTATATTTTTGTGTGTGGTTCGAGTTTGGCGCCACACATAGAGAAAATTTAATGGTAGAGGGGCAATGGCTATCACAAGACGTCCGGTTGTGCTGATTTTTTTTTGTGTCAGTGGAGGCTGACGGGCTTGTTGACATAAAATGTACATGGCCAAGCAAAACAGACAGAGGCAGAAATCACAAAACTAGAAACGTATTTACATACAATTGTTCCGGATATTCTACCAATAATCCAACAATTCATTAAAGGAAAAAGGGATCGTATTCATGAAAAAACAAAAGCCAGACATGTACAGAAAATCATCAAATTAACGGAATATTTAGCTGCACAAGAGGAAAAGAAGATTCGTGATATTTCAAAGAAATCCACCAACTCCGTAAAAAACTTGAGCTCAAGAAACTTAAATCATTCAGAAATGGCTATTTTAAAACTTGGATTGAACTATGCTTTACCTATAGCAAATAACAAAACATCTGCCCTGGAAATGATAATGAGTGTTGATAAGATTTTGTGCGAAATTAAGGAAGAAGATTGCAGCTCACAAATAAAAGATACAGTAAAAAATGAAGTTCGACACGCACTGAAGTCATCATTAGAAAAAGACGATTTCCCTAAAACACCAAAATGGATGGTTTCCGCAATCAAGTCAATTCGGCAAGATGAATCCATCATTATTACAAAAGCGGATAAAGGGAACACAACGGTTATTATGGACAGAAAAGATTATGACGAAAAGATGGAAATGTTAATCAAAGAGGGTCCTTATATAGAACTGACAACAGATCCAATTCCGGAGTACTACAAAAGAGTAAAAACGGCATGCCTTGATCTTTTAAATGCGAAGAAAATTGAGAAAGAAACCTACAACACTTTAAGACCGGAAGAAAAGAAATGTCCTATTTTATATGGCCTACCTAAACTCCACAAACCCAACATTCCAATGCGTCCTATTACGGATTATCGCTACACTCCAGGACACAAGCTGAGTATATTTCTGAAAAGAATTTTAAAGACCATTGCATCGCATCATCAATACACACTAAAAAATTCATATGACTTTGTGGAAAGGATAACAGAAGTTAAATTAGAACAAATGGAAACAATGGCATCTTTTGACGTTTCTTCTCTCTTCACAAATGTCCCAACACAAGAAACACTACAAATTGTTATGAATCGCCTACAAATTACTGGGAATTGGAAAACATACGCTCCAGATCTATCCTTGACGGACATCTTTAATTTACTGAATTTGGTCACAGAAAACTTCATCACATGGAGAGGACGTTATTTCAAACAAAACAGAGGAACGCCAATGGGAAGTCCCTTGTCACCACTTTTAGCCGAAATCTTCCTGCAAGATATGGAAATAAAAATTGTTCCACAGATTCCTTATGTAAAATTATGGGTCAGGATGGTCGATGACGTGTTTGCTATTTTTCGCAAACGAAAAGAATCTGAAATTTTGTCAATTTTAAACAACCATCATACAGATCTCAAATTTACGATCGAAGAAGAACAAAATGGAATTCTAAATTTTCTTGATGTCACCCTCTCTCGAAAAGACGATGGAAGTTTAGGCAGAAACGTGTACCGAAAACCAACACACACAGATAGATATCTTGATTGGACATCCCA
>JAQFZG010000329.1:0-36907 GCA_034695465.1 Entomobrya nicoleti | reverse complement strand
GGAATTATATTCAGAGGAAGCGAGGCGAATTCATGTTAGTATTTTAAACTTATGCAACTTGTACATTCAACAACGATCTAAGAACAATACTAAAAGAGAAGAATGAGTTGGTAACATCAACGTAAGTTTAGCTCTACGGTATGACCAGCCAGTTTGTTTAGTACGAGTTATTGATTCTTGCTGAAAGCAATCAAGAATAAATTGTTCGGTGGTTAAGCTGTCCGATATGAGTCTGCCGGAGGATACACGTTCGATCCCAGGCAGTCGCGCAAGTTATTTTTTGTTTTTTACATAGTTTTTAAGTAAGTAAATTGCAATAGTCTTCAATATTGGATGGCGTTATGGAGTCCCTTTGTGTCAAGACATTGACGTTAAGGGCTCTCACTCTATAACTGATAACTATAACTCTTAAACGGTTAGGTTCTTTGGAATTCTTTTTTTGCAATAAGGTCCTACTTACGGGTAAATAAAGGACATATTACAGTTGACCTCATGACCCGATTACTACTGGGGTAAACCGCAACTCTCTTAAATTAAGGAGATAAAGGCTGAAACTCGATTCCTTTAGGCAATTTGACTGTGGAATTTTGAAGAGGAAATTGGTTCCCAGTAGGATAATTGTATTTTTTTTCGTTTCCAATTGAGAACTCCACTTTAATCGTAACAATGGTTTAATCAATGATTATTCCTGGGCCATAAGGCTAATTTATAAAAATAAAAATGTGGCTAATTTATGAAATATTTCCATACGTAATCTGCATCTTATCAAATTTTATGATGAAGTAAAGTTTCAATTGAATTGGTAAAACCGTTCTTCTTCTAAAGCTTCTAATAGCTCAGATTTAATGGTATTGTCCACAGTAAGTAACTTTCATTTCAAGGTTTTGAAACGGTTCTGCTAGAGTCGTAAAACGTTTGGGGTTTGACGACACGGGCATTTGCTTGTAACATAACTATAGTAGCTCGTTTTCGTAGCTTTGTCCACAACAAATAGTTTTCCAGTATGATAAACAATTGGTCTATAAATCTGTATAGTCTTTTTAAATCGGCGTACTGAAAACCAATTAGGATTATCTGTTCTAAACATATCCATAGCTTGATTAGGCCACTGATAATATACCAAATCTCGACTTATCTGATCAATTGATACAGTATAATTAAATCCTTCATTTAAAATGAAATAAGCACCCGGCGTAGTGGGGAATATGACTGCGTATACTTCCCACGAAAATATTTTCCATCCAATTACAGTAAAACAAGTTTCAATCAATGTTATAAAAAATGCGCCTGTTAACGCTACCCCTAAAATTGTTTGTGTAAGCCATTGTCCACTTTGAAATATAATTTGCAGTTGTATATATTTTCGTAGGATTGATGGACTCACTCGTGGAACTCTAATCAAATTTATGCATTTCAATATCAAATTTTGATGCAACATGGACATCGTCAACATCATTGTATTTGTTCGACAACCTTCCATTACAACGAGATATATGTAAATTAGATTTAAAGCGTCGAAACATGATTGAAGTGTTGCAGAACGATATTCCAAAGGAATCATTAGCAATATATCTTTAAGTAAATGTCCAAAGGGGTCCAATTCGAAATAAAAACCAATTGGTGGAAGTATCAAAGCAAGAAACGAACTGTAAAAGGCAATATTTGAGATAAATATACCCAAATAGTCAACTTCCTCATTTTGTTTTAAGAGTTTAAGAAATTCCATGTTTAGTTCTTTTATGTGGCGAAGTAAGCTATATTTCTGGTTATTTAATTCGTAACACTGACGTCGTAACGTGATAATGCTTGAGCGCAACTGTTTCTGGTAATTGTCCAATGAGCGTATATATGCTGCTAAACGATCACCATAAACCATTACTAGATAAGTTGTGGTTATTTCCATAACAGCGAAAGCTAGCCATATCACCATAAATACAACGGTTATGCCACTGGGTTTATTTGAAAGAAATATGTATTTGAATATGGGTAAAAGTAGACATGGCACTGAAAGCATACCACATAAGCCAATAGCAACAAAATAGAAGGGAACGAGTTTCCAGTGATTTTCTATAGTTTTGAAGTGATTACTTTTGGAGTCGAAAATAAGTTTGTGGGGATACATATAACTGCTTGTTAATAGCATATGTAAACGTATACCTTGCCATTGGAGTTTAGTTGCCATGGTGATGGTTTATAGACGTCTAGCCTTTATTACTTTAAAACTTGCTCTGAAGAGCTTTCGCTATTATTTTGTAAAATAAATCATTGGCATTATTATAAAATTTATTGTAATGTGCTTTGTGCTTTAATATATTTAATGCAACTACCTTCAAAATATTTTACAGTGGAATAGTTTAATGACAGGTGTGACATTGAATCAAGTAAAAGTAGCAAATTAATATTTTTTTAAATAACTTTTGTGATGATAAAAGGAAAACTGGAATTTATATTAAACTTTATTTTGGCATTTTGAGGTCAAAAATTATTGTTTGGAATTGTTAAATTGTTTTGGAATAAGTTTAACGATAAGACCACATATTTTACTAACTTTTACTTAAATTTTGGTTGAAGGCCGTAGGGTGAAGTTTTTTCATTACAACAATCTATAATTTATCTTGATTGGTTGAAATATGTTCGTTTCGAAATATCGAGAAAATCAGTTGACATAGAAACTGAAAAGTGGCGCAAACGTTCTTTTGGTCAATAGCTTCAAATTTCCAAAAAAATATAAACAATTTAAATTTTCCAAAAAAATCAATCTTTACAAAAAATTCGAATATTTCCAAAAAAAAATCAAAATTCATAAAAACTCAGATTTACAATAAAAATACAAAGTCGTACGTACTTTGAGTACTAACATTATGTCTTGGTGATCATACATTCATTGAATTGGCATGTAAAAAAATCACCACGAAACACTCGTCTTTCAAATATAATTATCAGTATTTTACTATCAACCGCCTTTATAAAAGCTTTGAATAAATGGACATGATGACATGGACAGGATTAAAAACCATAATTCCTAACTTTACGGCCAGCTCTCAGAGTTGTCTTACATACTTACTTGGTGCACATGTCTCATTCTTTTAAACCAATTCCAAGGGAAAAAATCAAGTAAACAAGGTGATCATATTGATCAAAAAAAGCTATTTTCGCATTACAGTGGAGACCATTATCACACCATCACGAGATGCAGAGAGTGAGTGAAGTTTCATCAGGGAGCTTATTCACTCTGATTGCTTTTCTGACAACCTGAATCAACATTTTTTAGTTAATAGTTAGTCAATCAGCCTGAATCAACATAAATATTACGTTCATGTTATGTTAAAAACTCTGCAATTTTTATTACAATAAAAAAAGTTGTTGAAAAAGAATAAAATATATTATGTATGTATGTATGTAAAAAATGCTAAGCTATGCAATACTCAATACACATGGGTATGGTGGTTCCATGGACAATATGGGAAAATTGCGGGATAAAACAGGGTATCTCTTCTGTGATGTAACAAAAATGGATTGTGACACCATTTGGAGCAGCCAGACCCAAAACAGGGCTGGTGGTGGTGGCGGCATTAAAAAAGGGATAGAAATACTTTCATCCATTCTTTCATTCCCTTCATTCGCTTTCCATTTTGGCCTAACCTTTTTGGGTTGATAAGTTCACTTGATTGTTGTTGTATCGTTGTATAAATGAATGTAGTTATATTTATTGCTGCTGCGTAGCAGGATTTTTTTGTTTCCTAAGTTGCCTAAATATATTGAATTTCTGTAGCTATGCGGCTTTACCAATAAAAGTTTCAATAATGGACCACGAAAGAAATGAAATCGCAAAGTAGGATGACGTACTATCGCCAAAAATATTATTATTAAAATTTACTACTTACTTGAGTTTTCTTTATGCAATCCCAATTTTGATAATCTATCATTCGTATGATTAGACGTATCAATGATTAAAGAAAGGATTTTGACCTGATCTAATTAAGATTCATTGGTAATTGTATAGTTTACCTATTTGTTGCTAATGGATGTATATTTGTTCATCGCATAGATGAAATTTGGGGAAAAGTGACACCTGTTAGATGAAAAAACACAGGCTGACGAACAGATTGCTCAATTAAAATTATCAAGAAGTCAGTACTACTTACTAATAATATTATATACATCTTCTGTCCCCATTTCACCTACAAAGAAAATTTTGTGAATTTAACCACAGCTTTGCCCCCAGTAGACAAACTGAGGATGCTGTTCGAGTCCGTAAAAGGACATGAACCATACGATAGCATCAAGGATTTGAAATCGGTAGCAGCCAACTGGAAAATCGGATGGAATAGGATCGCCGACCAGCAGGACAGCAGCATATGCCAAAACTGTAAACAAGATTTTAGTCATATTGCCATGTGCGAGTTACCTTCTACCTTGACTAGCGTTACCTGAAACCTGGGGGAAAATAGACTAGAAACCCGAGGACGGTTCATCGTGTACGATACTTTCCAATCACGGATCTTCACCTAAACCGCTAATATGGTTTACTGGCGTGTGTGTGCCATTCCTTATCATTTACATCACGTCTGTCTGGAGTGATGTACTTTAAAATTAAGGAACAACATCAGAAGTTCCCAAACAACGAAAAGGTCACAGCTCATCAATCGAGTAAGAAATACCATTCTGGGTGTTTTAGCGTCATTTATGCTTGGCTATCATACTAATAATGAATGCTCCGGACAAGAAGAAGAAAATGATTTCTCCATATATACATGCAGCATGTTTCTTGCATGGGCAACAACAATCATCCACCCGGTAGTGTATTTATTTGCCAAACCCATCCGACGACGTTCTTCCGCGGTCCCCAGGCAGCGAGCAGACGAAACTACCGCAAATAAAACGAACACGATAAGAAGGTCAAAAATGATACGGGTATTTATAGTCTCGCTACTAGTAGCTCAGGCACCACAAATCACAGGAGCGGCTCTTTAAACCTCAGAAGAACCACCAGGGATTACTGGGATTCCAACCACGGCAGAAGGAGAAAGGTTCGCAGTGTTTTAACACTTTCCTGTTCCACTTCGAGCAAAAATCACACAGTTACCTTTCTGTAATGAAATCACTCCGCCAGTAAAGCCATTTCCCACTTGTACCAATTCCGCATATTGGCTACACATAAGAAACGACGCTTCCGCCTGCATAAATGTGAAGAAATGCCTGCCTGGATATGTCATGTCAAGCGACGCTTCGAGTTGCTACCAGTCACCCCCTTCTTGTCCCATCACTAATTATCAAAAGGATGATTTAAAATGTCAGCAAAGGATCACATCTTCAAGCAAAGATTCTACACCGGACTATTGCGCCGTAGGAAATCTTCATATAAAAACTGTAATAACTGGAAGGACGGCATCCTAGACGTTGCTGTAATACTCGTAAATAGAATAAATTTCCCAGTAAACAACCTTGATCTCTCAGAAGATGCGGCATTATCCGATTAATCATCTTACAATTGCATTTGCACAGAATAATGCTTAGAAAGCAAGTGCAAGGGCGACGCTACGTTCTGTAAAAACATGGGTTGCATTCAAGATCTTACAGATGCCGAACAGGCATGTAATTGCCATTACAGTAATAAAAAACCGATAGCAGAAGTCATTACGCCCAATGGCATAATTTTTCCATGGCATGGCATTTTGTGGTTTTTTCCATGTTCGTCATGTTTTCCACAATTCCAAATCAAGTACAAATTAAAATGCACTTACACATTTTCTCATTTCTAAAATTTAATGAATAATATATGTATGCACGTCAATCTAAAATTATGTCAACCTGTACGTCAACTAAATATTAGTCATTAAATTGCATTATGTTTTATGGATTTTTAATTCCCACTGTACAATTCGAAACCAGAATTCACTTTTAATTCAATTCCTTCAATCACTTTGAATTTTGAAGTTCAACAAACGACACTCAAAAATTTCTTTCTTTCACAATGTTTTGTTTTTTCATCAGAATAAAATCTAAACTCGAAGTAGGTTTTCTTCGGTTTAAAAATCATAAATACACTTGTGGTAGTTTATATATTTTCACAGTTGACTTACAAAAAACATTAATTGACAAATCATCGTTATTTGTATAAAGCAACAATAGCATTACTTAAAAATGTAGGATTTTCTATACACATGTGTACTAAACTATAAACGTAATGATTATCTATCCTTCAATTCTTCGTTAAAAACAGGACTTATCCCAGTCATGATGTATGTATACTTGTATACTTTTGTTTTAATAAATTATCCATCGCATCGTCGTCGTCGTCTTAAATCAATGCTGGGAAATGTGATAATACTGTTTCATATTGCACTGCAAATTTAGTCGCTTATACAATGCAGGGAAATAAGGTCGCTTTATATGCAAAATGTGAATTTGTGGTATCAGATTACGTAAATTTGCAGAAAACATATACAATACATGCATGATATTTTTATATAAGTAGTAAAGTGTAAAAAACTATTGTTATACATTCGTTTGTAATGAAATGATAATGCCCAATTTTGTTCATTTTATTTTGTATTTTTATTGTGCATGGCATCATATTAGGGATGATAAACAATAATGGTTTTAGAATGTTATTATAAAGCTATTAGCTAAAAAAGATGAGCAATGGATATGATTTTTGAGATGGACCTGGAGCGGAATGATTTCTTTTATTCGCAAGCACACCTTTTTCATAAGAATTTTTGAATTTTTGCAAGATTTCCATGAAGTGGGTTGGACCCATTTTATGATCCAAAATTGCACCGTTCTCATATTTTTTGCTATCCATCCACATTCTAATCAATTGCCACAAGTCAGAAAGTACGTAATTCAGGCTTGAACATGGATACTTTGAAATAGACTACTGAATATTTTGCAAAACTGAGAAAACGTTATAAAAGTTTGGTCACTTCATGAGGAATTATCTGGTTTGTACATGTAGTACCCAAATATTGCAGTCTTACTCAAATTAACCTAATATTTGATTTGTTTTCATTTTTGTTCAGTTACAAAGGACAACCGCCATTTATGTTGTGTGGTACCGTTGTTCCATTCCTTCCTGTGCACCTCTTACGTCATATTGGGGAGAAGCCATATAACTGTGAGACTTGTGACAAGGGATTTGTACAAAAATGGGATAAGGAAGTCCACGAACAAATACATGGTCAACTCAAGCGTTTCTCTTACGAAATCTGTCAGAAGCGGTTTCGTCAAAAGCCAGGACTAACAAGTCATATGAATGTCCACAACGATTAAAACAATTCGCTGTGCTGTGGCAAACTGTTATTTCACAACAAAATGGAAAGAATCGTTCAAGGTCCACGAGAATGTTCACAATGATGAAATGGATTTTGAGTCTGGACTTCATGACAAACGGTTTGCCAGTTCCAGTGGACGTCAATCACATCTCAGAACGCATACTGGGGAAATGGCATACAAGTGTAATGGGTGTGGTCAACGGTTCAAATATTCTGCGGGCCTAAGGAGTCACAATCGCCGCAACATCCGTGGAGGCCAAGGCTAGGAGGTTGAAAGGCTCCAGGTCTCAAGATGCGTAAACCAAGCGTAAATGGATCGGATTTAAAATTACACACAGTTGTATTGTATATTTAACAGAAAAACATGTATAACTTAGTTTAAGTTTATGTTTGTTATCATTATCATTCATTATAATTATGATAATAAATTTTAATAGTTAATATTCAACGATTTAATTGATACGGTATAGTTGAAAACTGCATCTACAACAAAATATTTTATTGGTGTGGCGGGAAATATGGCTGCGTATACGTTCCACGAAAATATTTTCCATCCGACTACAGTAAAACATGTTTGAAATAAATTGAGCAAATACGTTGCTGATACAAATGTACCCACAATGGTTTGGGTAACCCATTGTCCATCCTGAATTAATATTTGGAGTTGTGTGTACTTTCGAAAGATTGTTGGGCTCACTTTTGGAACTCTTATTAATTCGGTGCATTTTAAAATCAAACTTTGATGCAATAAAGCAATCATAAATATCAACGTGTTTATACGAAAAGCTTCCATTACAACAAGATAATCAACTCTTAGATTAATGACTAACAAATATGACTTAAGTTTCGGTTTGTGATATTCCAAAGGTAAATTTTGCATTACGTCTTAAATTAAATGCCAAAATAGATCTAATTCTGAATATAAACTAGCTAAGGGAAGTAACCAAGCAACAAGTGTACTGTAGACAGCAAAATTTGTGATAAATATTCCCAAATAGTCGAAGTTTTCATTTCGGAGCATTTTAAGAAATTCTTGGTTTAGCTCCTTAAGGTGAAGAATAATGCTTTATTTATGGCCATGGGACTTGTTGTGATTATTTAATGAAAGAATGATCGTAGCACGCAAATTGTGATGGTAATTAACCATGGCACTCATATAACTTGCTAATCTATCACTGTATGCAATAACATAATATTTGAACTGATAGAAGTTAGTCCATAAGCTAGCATTATGACCATAAATGCAACGGTTACACCACAAGATTTATTTGACATGAATATACATTTGAAAATGGGTATTAGTTCGCATGGAACTTCTTTAGTACGTATTAGTTTTCTTGACACACACAAACAAAAGCAAAACATTAACATTTTAAGTTATCATATTACCATTGCAATAAGTTGTAGCTTCTTCAAACATAACTACCAGCTTATAACATCATTGGCTTTACATTTCAAATATTTAGTTTAACTTAAAACTAATTCGCCTTACACTTATGAAAATGAAAAATAGCTTGAACTCACCAAAGATATTTCATAAACACATTTTTCCCGGTAGTATCCATCATTAAATGTTTTCATCCAAATGAAATATGAATTACGAAATAGTTTTTATAAAAGTTGCTCGATTTTTAAAAGCAACAAAACATTAACTTTAGTAATCCATTTGCCGCTTTGATGTAAAACAGTATATTGCGTCTATTAATGAACGATATCTTAATCCAGAAAAAAACAATTGAGAAATATATTCTATTTTTTGACAATTTATTATGAGTAGATCACTGAAAAATATGAGTAAAATTTACAAATAATTAAAATGTTTTCTTCAAAATATGTGGTGCCTTTCAAATGTAATTTGGTTTTATCTTTGGAGAATACAAATAAAACTTAATTAACAATTTGCATTGCTGTAAAATGTAATCCTGATTTCAGGCAGTGCATATTTTACAGCTACTTGGTCGAGTACATATTGAAAAGCAATAATATATTAGCTGTATAAACGATAATATAACTATAGTAATTAGTTTTAGTTTCTTGGTCAATAACAAATAGCTTTCCAGAATGATATACTATTGGTCTATAGATCCGTATCTCCTTTTTAAATCGTCGTACCGAAAACCAATTGGGGTTGTCCGTTTTAAACATATCCATTGCTTGATTAGGCCACCGATGATACACCAAATCTCGACTTATCTGTTCAATTGATACAGTATAATTAAATCCTTCATTTAAAATGAAATATGCTACAGGCGTACAGGGAAATATGGCTGCGTATACTTCCCACGAAAATATTTTCCATCCAATGACAGTAAAGCAAGTTTCAATCAACATTATAAAAAATGCTCCTGTTAATACCACACCTGCAATCGTTTGCGTAAGCCATTGCCCACTTTGAAATAAGATTTGCAGTTGAATATACTTCCGAAGAATTGATTGACTCACTCGTGCAACTCGAATTAATTTTATGCATTTCAGAATCAAATTTTGATGCAACATTGACATCATCAACATCATTGTATTTGTTCGAGCACCTTCCATTACAACGAGATAATTATATATTAGGTTTAAAATGTTAAAACATAATTGAAGTGTATCAGAACGATATTCCGAGGGAATTATTAACATTATATCCCTAAGTAAATGTCCAAACGGATCCAATTCGAAATAAAAACCAATTGGTGGAAGAATCCAAGCGAGAAACGAACTGTAAAAGGCATTCGTAGAGATAAATATACCCAAATGGTCTACTTCTTCCTTATTTGGCTTCAATAGTTTCAGAAACTCCATGTTTAGTTTTTTAATGTGGTGAACTACGCTGTAACTTTGGTTATTTGGTTCGAAGCACTTACGTCGTAATGTGATAATGCTTGAGTGCAACTGTTTTTGGTATCTTACTAGTGAACGTATATATGCGGATAAACGATCTCTATAAACCATTATAAGAAAAGTTGTGGTGATGTGTATCCCAGCAAAAGCTAGCCATATTACCATAAATACAACGGTTATGCCCCTGGGACTATTGGAAAGGAAAATGTATTTGAAAATGGGTAAAAGTAGACATGGCATTGAGAGTATGCCGCATAAACCAATTGCAACAAAATAGAAGGGAAGGAGTTTCCAGTGATTTTTGATGGTTTTGAAGCGATTAGTTTTTGGGTCGAAACTAACTTTATGGGGATACATGTAACTGCTTGTCAAAAGGATATGTAAACGTATACCCTGCCATTGGAGTTGAGTTGCCATGATGAAGATTTTGAAAAAAAATGTAGCCTATCGAATTTTCAAACTTGCACTGAAAAACTTTCGTCACTAAATTTTGTAGAAAAAATCATTGGTATTATTGTTATTTTAAATTGTAATGACCTTTGCATTTAATTTTTTCAATAAAACTACTTTTATAGTATATTATAGTTTTTACTTTTACATGTAAAATGGTTTAATGGCAGGTGTGGCATTGAAATAAGTAATAAAAGAAAATTAAATTTGTAAAACAACTTTTCGGATGACAACAGAAAACAAGGAATTTATATGCTTTTTGTATTTAGAGGTCAGGAAATATAGTCTTTTTGTATTAAATCTGTATCAATTGCTACGAGGTCATATACCTTGATTGCTGTTCAGGGCCACAAATTGGCGACTTTACATTTAAATTTAATCTTCCTGAATAACAATTAGTATTCCTGAGATTGCGTATTTGTTATGTATATATGTGTATATATGATTAAATATGTACATATTCAAAGCCTTAAAAACTTTTTGTACATCAGTAATTCCGTTTTGACTGAAGATGAGATAAAATGGCTTAATAATCTTGGTGAACGTTTTTTTTTAAATTTTAGAACAATTGCTGTTCTGAAAGAAAAATTTGACTATAATCAGTATGTATGCAAGAAACACGTCAAAAAATATTTTTCAAGCAACGATTAAAATTTTGAAGTGTTTCGATAATTTACACAATTCATAGTAATAAATGCATCCATCAAAAACTCTAACGTATCAAACCGTGCAAGTGTATTGATAAACTTCATATATTAAAAAGTGGAACTTGAAATGAATGTCAAATGGTATTATTACGAAATATTATATTAGCAGCAAACACATTAAATATTTAGTTTGTCGTAATAATTTACTGATAATTAATAATTTGCGTATAGCGAGTCCAGTACACAGAAAGTTAGTACTACAGTAGCTGTGTTAATGAAAATATTACTATAATAACTCGTTTTAGTAACCTGGTCCTTTACAATTATTTTTCCACAGTGAAATATTAAAGGCCTATATACCCAAATGATCTTTTTGAGTCGACGTACTGAAAACCAATTTGGCTCTCCTCTTTGAAACATTTTCATAGAATTGACTAAGCCACAGATGATATACCAAACGTCGGGTTAACGATTCATTTGATACTGTATGGTTGAAAACTACATTCACCAAAAAGTATGTAATTGTTGTAGCGGGAAAAATGGCTGCGTATATTTTCCAACCGACTACAGTAAAGCATGTTTGAAATAAAGTGAGAAAATACCTCGCTGTTACAAATGTACCTACAAGCGTCTGTGTAACCCATTGTCTATCTTGAACTAACATTAAACTAGCATTATAAAGATAAATGCAACGGTTACACCACTGGGTTTATTAGACAAGATTATATATTTGAAAATTCGTATTAACGCGCATGGAACTGCAAATATTAAACATAGACCAATTGAGACAAAATAATAAGGAACAAGTTTCCAATGGGTTTTTGTAGTTTTTAGATGATTACTTTTGGGGTCGAAATAAATTTTGTGAGGATAGAGATAGTGGCTGATTAACAGTAGGTTTAAACATAGCCATTGGAGTTGAGTCGCCATGGCAATGAAATTTGGGACGTGTTTGTTTTCTGACTTGCTAACTTCTTCTATACAAATGCTTTAATAAACATTCAAATCTATTATCTAATAATCAAATATAAAATATTTGTAAAGTGAATTAACTATTTGGATTATTAATTCTTTTACAAAATTTGTTTTCGTGTTACTCTGTAACGTCGTTTTAGTCCTTCAGACTAGCTATATTTCTAATACTCATATTGTTTAATTAAGCGTATTAAGGTGTTATTGTGTTATATCCAATCAAAGATTCACCAAAAGGAAACAAATATCTTGTATTTTAATAACTCGTTTTAGCGTCTTCATACAAAACGACTCATTTTGCACTATAAAATAATTAATGTGGCTTGCTTTTTTGTTTAAAATTCTTTTTATAAATTTTAATGAAAAATTGCATTGATTCAGGTTTATAAAATTTATCGACTGTGTTTTACAAGCACACCGATAGTTTTGTAAATATCCGCAGCATAAATAAAAACCTGGTCAAAAAGACAATTCTAATGAGAAATATTTAATTTCTAGTACAAGGAAAACGGGTATAAAAACCTACATTAGTTTGTTTCATTAATTTTTCCAAAATCAAAAACTTGAAGTTGTGTATATGTTTGTATATCGCTTATACTAATAGCCTCTGTTGGAAATTATTTCGTCCATTTTATAAATAAAGCACAGTTAGTGTAAATATATAATAAGTTTGTGGTCGTATATATTGCAAACATAGCGTTCCAACTTGGAAACGACAAATATCAGAATGACATATTTTTAACTCAACAAACCCACCTAAACGTAAGCCAAATCATATACACAATTTGGCACGGAGAATGTTTAAAAAACCTCAAAATTACCTCTACCAATAAAATAATCACCACAGTTATCCTACAAAGTCAATATTAAATTTTTTATAGATGTATACATATTAGAACGTTGTAGCTCTACGAAATATTTTGCTACATGAGTTATTGTAACTAATTCATATTTCAATTCGTCGAGTTTTTTTAGTACTCGTGGACATATTTCACAATCATTACTTATGCCTATATTTTTCAGGTGGTGTTGGACATGTTGGAAATTCCTACTAGGAAATACAAATTAAATATAAATTATCACGAGAAACAAAAACCAATTATTTCCATCTTTGACAGGAATATCTAACAAAGTATACAATATGCTGACACGGAATAACAAAACTAAAATTTGACGCAGTAGCACAATTGGCGTAGAAAAAATACACTTATTACTATTACTTAATATCGAAAACGTGCTGAATTCTAAATGATTTAATCAATTTGCTTAGTTTTTGCTACTAAAAAATTGTTTTTTTATAAACCAGTTAAGACAAGAAAAAGTTAGTTTAATAATTAACTACGGAAAAACACATTCTACTTAATTTAATATAGATTATAACACAATGTACATTAGGTAGTGCTTTAACTCGTGCAACAAAACACTCACTTTTAATTAACTCTACACGAGCTTAATATTTTCTCGTTTTATAATCGTCATCTCAATATTTTTCCGTAACGTATTCAATAAAACCAATCGACAAAAACATGTTATGTTCTCGTCACGAAATAAAATTTATCAATATTTAAGTTTTTTTCGGAGCTAACATCAAACAAGACTTCAATTCCAATCAGTTAGAAAAGCAACATCGAACAACTCAAACTGAAATAATTTTTTGCCACTCAAAATCAAAATGTGGGTAACGTTAATAAAAATTCAGAAACTAATTCAGCAAATTCGTCCCCTCCGAATTCAGTACCATGAAAGCAAACAAGGTTTCCACAAAAATCAAACAAAAACCCGGAAGATCATATCGAACATAATTGATTTCAACATGTTTATTGTTTGGGTAGCATCTTTTTTCCGCCTTAAATCTGTTATAACCGACGATCCGGATCCTTCCGTATCAGTTCAACAGTCAGTACTACTAATGGCCCTTCATATTCTATTTTTCGGAATATTCTCACTAATTTTAGGGGCCGTGTACACTCTTCAATCTAGAGACTCAACAACAGTTTGGATGATGACGCAAGCTATAGGATTCTACAAAAAACGGGAAAATAATCAGAATACTGATTCATCTAAAAATGGGAAACTATTTTCCCTATTTGATCTACTTCTTTACGGGATGGTCGGCGCTTGTGTGGCTGGTGCATCAATTTTACCTTTGATGCCTTTACTAAGCAGTAATACACCTGTTCATCTTATTCTCTACACAATTCTCCCGGAATCTGCGATCGAGCAATTGAATAGCATACCTTTTCTAACAACAATCATTTGTTGTACCTATCTGGCAATTTTAGGATGTCTTAGCGCCGTTCCAATTTTGTAAGTGCTTATGTACATGTGCGGCGTCCTTTACGAATCTACATTTATGTTAAAGACCACATATCTTAAAAGAAATTTTGGAGTTCTCAGCCTTTCTAGTTTCCCTCGAAAGAAAAATATTTTTATGCAGAGTTTCTTGTATATACAATCCTATAACGAGTTTGGATACATCTACTTTCCACTAGTCATTGGAACAGGATTTGTGATCAATGTTGTCACTACTCTTATTTGTGTTGAGTTTTATGCTCATTTGCACCCATTGTTGTTTGTATGCTTTGCTGGATTTGATTTAATTGTTGCTGGACTTACCGTGGGAATTCATAGCTTTGCTATGGTCAGTTCTGAAGAGTCCGATAAATTTCACGGTTATTGGAAAGTTAGACTTTTCTCAAAACCACAAAGGAAAAACTTTCAAGCTTGCATGCCCATTACAATTGATATTGGTCCGTTTTTTCCGCTCAAGAGAACAACGTTGTTAAATACCATGTCGGAAATTGTGAATGCTACGGTGTCACTTTTAATTATAGATAATTAAGTATAAATACACATTACTCAAAATCCATAGCACTTACAGAGAAAACGATTTAAAGAAGGAATTATTATGAAATTTGTCTGAGCCTTAATTTTTAATCTTTCGTCAATCAGTTTGACTATTTAAAAATATAAATCACGCTTCAAGTACCCAGTTCAAATACAAACCAAAGGACACCATTTTGAAAAAAAATCATCGATATATGAAATATATGGATACAAGTTTATGTTTAAGCGTAAAAATTTGTTAAAAATAGAATTAATTGAATATTTTTTAAACCAATTTGTTATAACTAGTATCCCAAATCAAATGTAAATATGTAATGGATTTCATTTTTATATTTTAAGGTGTCAACACAAACGTCGTATAGCAAATGCAAGCATCATAACGATTCATTGCTTTTCCAGAAAAAATACAATGCTTTATAATTCGTAAGTTTTAAATAATGGTTTAACACTCTTTGTATTTATCAATTAGGCCAGAATTACTCCGCTTATATAGGAACATATGCCTGCAAAATAGATATATTTAGTCAGCGGGTCCAAAACTTACATTGTTGTAATTGAGATACTTTGGAATACAAAGATAATACAGCATTGAAATGCATAATTATAAAGAGCTGATACTACAAATATTAGAGAACAATGCATTGCTCAAAAATGTTATAAGAAAGTAATGTGACTTAAGCTTTTAAATTCAACACAAAAAACTTTTAATTAGTTTTCTGATTTGCTGCTCATAACGACCTTTATAACATTGTTTAAGGACTAGTTAAGTCTTATATCTCTACTGTTTGGAAAATACAAATAAAGTAACCTCTGACTCACCATATCCAATTATATTTCAAATTAATAAATGGCAATATACCCGAAACGCCAGTCGTAAATTTTTAATTTATCTGCATACTAAAAAAGTTGTTCTATGAATGTTTTGCGAGATATTTTTTTTGTTCATTATGCCTCCCACCAATATATATTTAATGAATGGATGCATTCTCATATACAAACTAAGCTTTACTAAATGCCTGTAAAACAATTTAATTATATGACAAGCAAACATTTAAATCTAATTGTGAATAAAAAAGGTAGTTCTATCGCAAAAAAAGTTGCCTTGAGCCAAACAAAACCAAACGATATTTTTTGTTTATTGGTTACTACTTACACAATTTACACTAATATATTTTAATCGGCACATCAACCACTGCACCAATCGTCATAACATCATTATTGTAGTGTCGCATAAAAAAAACTTTCGTTTATGGAAATTTTTATCTGAACAGAAACGAAACTAGAAAGTTAGCAAATGCTGTGAACACATTTAATCGTGCACATATTCAAATTTGGAACTAATACTGAAAAAATAAACAACAATGTTTGCTTGTCGAATAGCAATACCGTTCAAACCTGTAGCAGTATATTAAACCCTAACCCATTAAAGGTACGCCCACGATGAAAAAGGAAATTAACCTTAATGGGAACATAGATTGATGTACAGACGGAAACATGTACTTGAATTTCAGTGCTCACTTTTTTCCAAAGCATAATTTCTCAAACAAATTATAGTTTACTATAAACATTTTAATTGTATTTGATCGTACAAGATAACTTGGTAACCAAATTAAATTATATTCAAAAAGCAGATAGCTTTACTGACCATAAAGTTTTAAAAATCGCATATTTTGTTTCTTTGTCGAACAATGTCTAAAACCCATACCGAAACAAAATGCAATTATTCATGTACAAACATTTTACCTATCAACAAAGCAAATACTGGTATAATATAATTTTATGAATACTTCGATAAACCTAAAATTTAATACAAATTTGTGGTAGTCACAGTTTTGAATCAGTAAAAATTACATTTAAAGTTCGGATTTTGCAATTGAATGTTTAAAACTTCAATTTGACAACATTTAAATACAACTTGAGTTCAAATCATAAATATTAGTGTTTTAAAGCGTCCAGTACATGTTAAAAAGCAACAGTATATTAGCTGTATAGATAATTATAGAACTATAGTAACTAGTTTTAGTAGCTTGGTCCATTACAATTAGCTTTCCACAATGAAATATCAGCGGTCTATGTACTCTTACAATCTTTTTAAACCTTTTTACTGAAATCCAAGTGGGAATTTTCGTTTCAAACATGTCCATTGCTTGATTCGGCCACTGAGAATAAATCAGATTTCGACTTATATTTTCAATCGATACAGTATAATGAAATGCTTCACCCACAATAAAATATACAATTGGTGTTGCGGGAAAGAGGCCGGCGTAAATTTTCCAGGGAAATATTTTCCATCCAATTGCAGTGAAACATGTAAGAAATAAAGTAATAAAGAACGCTCCGGTTAGCGTTGTGCCTATGAAAGTTTGTGTAAGCCATCGTCCGCTTTGAATCAAAATTTGAATTTGCGAATACTTTCGAAGAATTATATCACTCACTCGAGAAACTCTAATTAATTTCATACATTTGAGTACTAAGCTTAGATGGAGCAAGGCAAGCATCAATATTAGAGTGTTTGTTCGACAAGCCTCCATCATGATAAGATAGACAATCAATAAATGTACAGCTGATATACATGTTTTTAGTATTGAAGAGTGACATTCTTTAGGTAAAATTGATAATATATCTTGAATCAAATGCGAAAAAGGATCCAACTCCAAATAATAACAAATTGCGGGAAATGTCCAAGCAACAAATGTACTGTAAATAGCATGATTTGAGATAAAAATTCTCAAAAAGTCTACATTTTCCCGCCGCTCTAATATTTTTAAAATTTCCCGGTTGATGTTTTGAAAATGGCCACTAATAGTATACTTTTTGTTGTTTATTTTGTAACGATAACTTCGAGATGGAACTATGCTTGTGTGCAATTTTTTGTGGTAATCTACTAAGGATTTTGCGTAAGTCACTAACCTATTTCCGTATATTATTATAAGGATATTTGTTGTTATGGAAATAAGCCCAAAAGCTAACAATATTACTATAAAAACAATAGTTAAACCGGATGGCTTATTTGGTAGAAAAATGTATTTAAAGATTGCTAGGAGGCCACATGGAACTGCGATAAAAAGGCTTAGAAAGATGGAAACAAAATAAAAGGAAACAAGATTACAGTGATTTTCAATTGTGCTTAGAAAATTACTCTTTGAATCGAAATAAAGTTTGTATTTGTACAAATAGTGGCTAGTTAGAAGTAGATGTAAACGTACGCCGTTGCATTGAAGTTGAGTCGCCATGACAACAAATTGTGCATTCCACTGACTTGTCTTAGTGTCGGAGTCCTACTACGAAAACTTAATATATTTCCATAGATATTAGTCTGTTGCCCTTCTTTTATTTCGTTATATTACTTTTTAATTAAAATTACGTATTTACCTTGAAGGTTTGTGATATTATCTTATGTAATGTTAACCTTGCAATTCTTATTTGTGTGCACTTGAATCATGTTTTTAGTAAATTTAAATGGGAAACAGGTACACGTTTTCAGTAAAAACTCTAGTTAGATATAAAATATTATGATATTTACATTTGAGGATAATCGAGTAATTTAAATTTCTTTGTACCTAGATCCGTTAAGGTCGTTTTACTTAATTCAATGCCATGGCCATCGTTGAAAATATATTTTTTATTTGATTTTAAATTAATTTGTTCACTTTACTTACGTATCGATTTTTCTCATCAACTAATGTGCATATTTCAGTCCAGTCCCACGTGTCTATATAGACACGCTACGTGTCTATATAAACACGTAAAAAATCAATTAATTTAACTGATTGGTTTGAATTATATTTAAGTGCACAATGGCCCAATTAATTCTTTTAAATGACTTAAATAATCAGAAAGAAGAGCATGATTATCTGATATAAAGATATTTCAAATTGGTTCGGTAGTTCTTTAGACATAAATTCCCAAAGTTGTCTATTTTTTGTTATCTGTGATGCTTTGTTATTTGCCACTGTTCATGCCATATTGCATACATGTGTTTCAATATAAGTAAGAATTTGCTTGAAGTAATTAGGGTAGTTTTTTTGTGTGTATTTGTATTATTCGGAACAATATAACAATTAAATATTCCTGAGAATTAGAAATATACTTTTTCACTTCTGAGTTTTCTGAAATCATTTTTGACTACCTAGTTAACATATCTTTTGATTACTTAAGGAGTTAATTTTATCTCTTAACTATGAAAAATGGACATAAAAGTGTTCGTATTTTCATTCAAACTGATTTCATAACATTAATTCAGTTAATATTGAAAATATCATAAGACAAATATCCCAAACCTTTATAATTTTTGAAGGGTCTCCAGTTTAACATAATTGCATATTGACAAGTCGTTTAAACTGAATGGTAGTCAGAGAGTTCCTAATTTGTCATGCAAGAAATTCAGTATCAAAACGAACCAATTGTCTTAATAAGTCAATTTTTTTTACTGTAACATGTAAGACTTCGCAGCTAATAAATCAACTTATGAATGATGTTTATAACTAATGATGGATGACTGACTATTGGTGAGCTTATATACGAATAACTGTTTGAAAACTTTTTACAAGAAAATTCCAAGAATTTATCGTTTGGGAAAACAATGTTATTGTTCTATAAAATAAATAATGCATCACTATAATATAAGAATATAGGCGAAATTGTCACAAAAAATTACACCATCGCTTTACTAATTATGATATGCTGCTGATAACTTACTGATACGTTCGATGTTTTTTTAATTATGTGCTTATTGTGACAATATTCTATCAAGCATTATGCTATGCGGTGGTTATACAATTCCACATGAATCAAATCATAGAGTCCTTATAGTATAACTACTTAAAAAAATAATAGAAATGCTGTTCTTAGGCACCGTTAAGTTATATAATATATATTAAAAGTATTTTGTTAAAACTTTTAAACCAGTTTTTATATTTTGTCACAACTAACAAGGAACACTTCCCAAGTGTGAGTGACGTAGAGCTTAACGAAATGAGGATTCTAGGAGAGCTTTTATCATAGATTAAGATTCCGAAGACATTTTACTGTAAAATTTACATTTGGTTTTTGCACAAGTAGAGCCTTTACATCCGTATTTAAAGAAATGTCTAGTTTGTCAGCAGTTTACATGGATAATACGGGCTTGTCATAATAAAAAAATTCACAGATTTACTTTAAAGCATAAATATTCAATAAATTCATTATAGAAATACAGTCTAGTGTTTGTTCAAATTGCATTATAAGTATTTGAAGGAAAATTGATGCGTTTAAGTCGTAAGATAAGTACTGAAGCAAGACTCTATTGTCAATTTTACAGTAAAATGTCTTCGGAATCTTAATCTACGATAAAAACTGTCCTAGAGTCCGCATTTCGTTAAGCTCTACGCAACTCACACTTGGGAAGTGTTCCTTGTAAGTATTGATATTTATTCGGTTTTCATGATCTATTCATTGTCCTAACGAATCCTTCGTCTTTTCAATGGATTTGAAAACTTTGCGTTTAAATGCAATTCTCTGTATTTTTAAAAATCCGTTGAATTATAGCTATTGAATGAAATTATTATTTTATACATGTAACGCGGAGGTAAACTGAGCTTTATATACAAGCAGAACAAAAAGTGTTGAAAGAAATTAAATTTTTTATTTATTACAATGTTTCCTAAGTTACAACCCTAAGAAAAACCATAGTCTCTAAACTCGCTATTTGCATTTACATGCATAAAATCATGTTAAATTAATTAATATTATACTTTTCGGATATTTAATAATTTCTCTTTTATGGGAATTGCCGATTTACCTTTAAACATTTACAAAAAATAGGAACCCTTTTCAATAATTCAACTTTTCACGATTCATTGCGATCTAACATTTAAGCATAAAAAAAATTAATTTTGTACAAAATAAGCGATCCAATATAAATGTCGTTAGGTGAAACAACAGAGGCCAAAAAATTTATCCAGTTTGTTGGTCGAATTACCGTCATGACACCTGATTTCTAAATAAGTGTTCTATCGGCACCAGCAGCTGGTCATCAATTTTTAATTATTATACACGACAGTATTTTAGCTATTAAATGTTTTGTAATATTTGATACGGTGTTTTAGTAATAACTCGAAAATACAGGATTCGGTTTCTTTTTACTGACATTTGGTCATTAATTTAGTCAATATGTATCGATTACACAAAAAACAGCCAGCGAGTAGCCAGTTGGTAATAAATAGTTAAGGAATTGACGAACATGTAAAATGTTCATTATTCAGAATCTGAAATATTCAGGATTCAGATTTATGCTTTGTATTTTTTTTTACATATATTTTCCAACAAAAACTCATACGAATTCTAACCATTCACGTGTATTATTTTTTCATAAGCTTTATACAAACAAGATATATTCAGCTTCATTTAAATCTTAATTAGGTCCAATTTTTCTTTTCGTGTTCCCTCCAAAATACATTGACTAAGCAATCAGGCAATTCTCCAGTTATTACTAAAAATTCACTTAAATACTTAATTGTTATTGGCTCCATTTACAGCTCCGTAATTGGTTAAGGTGACATTTAATTTTTAGTAACAAAACGACCGTCGAACCTTCCACAAAAATAAAAACCTTTACAAAATACAAAATGTGGAAAACATTAATAAAAATTCAGAAAGTCATCCAAAAAATCCGTCCCCTCCGAATACAGTATCATGAAAACAAAGGAGGTTTCCACGAAACTCATACTAAAACACGGAAAATAACTTCTTTTCTGATTGACTCAAACCAACTTTTAATTTGGGTGGCATCATTGATATGCCTTAAAACAGTTATGACCGGACCTCCAGATCCATCCGTATCTGTTCAACAATCAGTACTTAGAATGGTACTTCAAGTTCTTGTTTTTGGTCTATTCTCCTTATTCCTTGCATCCGTATACACTTTTCAATCTCGAGGATCTACCACAATCTGGATGATGACTCAAGCCAAAGGATTTCACGATAAAAGGGCAAAGAAAAAACGGATTTCGAATGTATCCACTGAAAAATCTCACTTATTCGATTTACTTCTTCTTGGCATGGTTGGCGTTTGTGCAGTTGGTTCATCAACAATACCTTTGATGCCTTTACTTAGCAGCAATACTCCAGCCCATCTAATTCTATACACAATTTTCCCCGAATCTACTATCGAGCAGTTGAAAAGCGTACCTTTTCTAATTACAATAATTTGTTGTACCTATTTGGCAACATTTGGATATCTTGGGATGATTCCCACTCTGCAAGTATTTATATACATGTGTGGTGTCCTATACGAATCTACATTTATGCTGAAGGCTACCTATATCAAAGGAAACTTGGGATTTCTTCGTTTGTCCAGTTTCCCCCAAAATAAACGAATTTTCATGCAGAGCTTCTTGTTTATGCAATCATATAACGACTTTGGATACGTCTATTTTCCTCTTGTTATTGGGACTGGATTTGTGGTGAATGTGGTCACCAGTCTGATTTGTATTGAGTTTTATGCTCATTTGCATCCACTGCTGTTTTTATGCTTTGCTGGATTTGATTTTATCTGTGCTGGACTTACTGTGGGTATCAATAGCTTTGCTATGGTCAGTTCTGAAGAGTCGGACAAGTTTCATCGGTATTGGAGCGTGAGGGTTTTTACAAAGCAGAGTAGAAAGGATTTTCAGGCTTGTATGCCGATAACCATGGACATTGGACCGTATTTTGTGTTGAAGAGGACGACATTGCTAAATACGACGTCTGAAGTTGTGAAAGCAACTGTTTCACTTTTAATCATGGATGGATAAACTTAATGTATAAAAGCATTGAAAGATGCATATATAATTATTATAAAGCTTTCTTTACAGAATACCCTGTTGTATTTTTATAAGTTTGCAAATAATTCCTTAATTTTCCGGTTGACATTAAACTGTTTGATTTTACCAAGTATTTGTTAGGGCAATTGACTGTAATTGCTTTACATTATTACACAAAGTTATGAATTTATCAAATAAGAACAACTTTCTTTGTATTATGTTTCTTTTCATGATTGTATACTAAAATGTTTGCACAGCTTCACTACAATTATTTTGTACGTTGTAACCGGGTTACCCTTAAAGCACAATATTAAATGGCTTAGCCAACTATTCAAATTTGATGATTAAGGCCCAGATAGTTATCTACATATTTAGTGCAAATAGCTGTACTTGTTTTACGGCTTTTTGTGACGGGTAAATCTACAAGTAAACGGTTAGTGTTGTGCTTTCGAAATTACTGAAATACGATAAAATATATTGTTGAATTTGTGGGCAAGTTTTAATGATATTTTATGACATTTGCCGACATAATTATATACCCATAATGAAAACTGCTTTCAATAATTTCTAAACTATTAGCCATTACGTTCAAAAAAGTTTTACTAACTAAATAGTGACCCAAATGGAATTATTCCAGTGGTAATCTCGAATACTTATTTCTAAGTCCAACCTGGTATTCTGGCAAACCAATGATTTTTTAATCATAGGTAACGTTTTTTAGTTGAATTCCATCAAAACGATAATCATCAAATAAGAGTTTTCAATAAAACTTGTATACTATTAGCAACATTTATATATTACTAGTACATATAACGGTATTGGATTTCACTAAATATTTTGTGATATCAGATATAATGAATAAGTCAAAAAGTATACATTTTTTATTGCAAATTATATATTTATTAATAGTAGCAATAACGAAGTTTTGTCACAGTCGTGTCTGGAATACACATTTAATAGTTGTCTGAAACCACGTAAAGAGCGCTTTTACTAATTATAAAAACCGAAGTCATATTTTGCAGCTTGAAATAAAATGAAAATTTAAATATATTACGGAGTACAAAATCTTTCTTTTTTATCTAAAAAACAACTCTGCATTCTTATAAAGACTTTTATAAGTAAAGTATGATAATGATGTGTTGGAAACACTACAAATAATTAATGCGTAGATTTATGTGTCAATTTACAATATTTTGTTGTGCTTAACAAATTTTATTAGCGTTTAAAGATATGTATGTAACATTTTTGCATAATTCTCATGTTATTTTTAAGAAAAAAGGTTGCGTTCCAGTTTTATGCTTATTTGCATCTATTCTTGTAGGTACGTTTTGCGGTTTTTGATGTTATTTGTACAGGATTTACTGTAAGCACAAATAGCTTTGCTTTGGTCACTTCTGAAGAGTCGGAAATCTTTCATTGGTACTGAACCGTAAGGGTATTTACGATGCAATACAAAAGAAACATTTTCAAGCTTGTTGCCCCATTACAATTGAAAGTGGAAAGTGAAGTACAAATGTTGAAATGGACGACATTATTAAATACCATATTTGAAGTAGTAAAAACTAATTTTACCCATTGAATCTTGGATGGTTAAACTTTCTCTGAAAATGATTAAAAAACATTAAGAGAAACAGATGTACATATTTTTTACATATTCAAGGTGACTTGGAATCATACGATGTTTGATGTTTGATGAATCATAGTTTGACCCCACTTATTTTATCTAAAATGTGTAGCATAGTTATTTTAAAGGCGTCTATACAGAGAGCGAAGTGTTACTTTTATGTACTCTTTAAAGCTTTTAAATTATTGAATTAAACGTTGAAGCGTTTAATTTGAGCAAGTATATATGTTACAAAAATTAAGTGTAATTGCTTCAAATTGGCACCAAAAATGAAATGGTGGATTTTCCAGACAAGAACAAATCCTTTGTTTCTTTATCTGACGATAGTATAAATGAAATGTTTCAACAACTTAACCATAATTATACATTGTGTTGTACTTGAATTGTCGTTAAGCCACTATTAAACGAGTGCTCTTTTCAAAACAATAGAAATTGTTCAAATTTAACATTTAAAGTTAAGCTGAAATTGCTTCAGGCGGTATTTAATTACCGCAATAAGCATTAATTGCTGTAAACTTTAAAACCAAGAGTTGGATACTACAAGCCGAAATACAATTTTCAAATGTTTTTTAAACCTATTTATTTTTGTATACGTACTAAAATACGTAACACAACTTTTACCGTCTAAGCCCAAGTGTCTATATAGACACTTTCTGAAAAATAATAAATTATTTAAATTACGAAATTGAAACTGACGAGATATTCCTGAAATCTGTATGCTTTGGAAACCATCACATTTTTTGGAAACATCGAAGCAAACTTAATCTGATGTATTTAGTGGAACGTAATAAATATAAAAGTAAAGTTGACCCAGTTTACCCCATAAGAGGGGGCTAGGGCACGTTTAATTTCAAAACATGACTTTGATAGTTGCGCCTCCCACAAAAACGGTTATAGATTTAGAAACCGTTTTTGAGAAGTATTGTATAAAAAATGGTAAAGTTGTCTTACTTGTTTATACGCCCTAAAAATTATCAAATCAATGGAGGATCAGTAGCGGAATTTCGCTACAATTATGTAGCGGAATAAAGCTACAATGTAGCGGAATTCCGCTACATTGTGAAATAAAATAAATAATAAATAATTTAGCCTTAAATTAACACGTAAATGTTTGAAATTACGTAGTAAATTTAGCCCAGAGTAGATTGTTTTGCTTTTTATACCAAAAAATGCAGAAACTTTTGAGCTTTTAGAAGATGGTCGCAGAAATTTTCCATCTTTTAAATTGACTCCAGGAATAATTTTTTTGTCCTAAAATTGGAGTTTTTTGGACTTTTTCATGCATTTTTTTTAAATATTGAAAATATTTGCAGTCATATTCTGAAAGCCCCGAATTTTCTGCATTTTATGGTATAAAAAGCAACAAAATCTATTGTGTGCTAAATTTACTACGTAATTTCAAGCACTTACGTGTTAATTTAGGGCTAGATTATTTATTTTTTATTTTATTTTACAATGTAGCGGAATTCCGCTACGTTGTAGCTTTTTTCCGCTACTGATCCTTCACTGCACATTCATAGGTTAATTTTTTCAGAAAAATCAAAAAATTCTACCGTGGGGTTACCGGAATATAGAAACTCAAAGTTTAAATTATTGAAAATTCAATATCTTAAAAATTGCTAAAATGATTTTTTTACTTTTTACACCAGGAGAATCAGTTCATTTTTCTCATGATGTCTGGGATTATTATCTTTTTTCACTTTCACAGTTTCACTTTCGTAATTTAAATGATTATATATTTTACCGAAAGTGTCTATGTAGACAATTGGGCTTAGACTGTTACAGTCATACTAACATTTTGCATGCTAACAAAAAAGTAATATTTTTATGTTCTTGTGTAGACACCGGTGTCATAGACATATTCTTACACTAAAGCACATCAAAATGCCCGAATTGTCAATTAAAAATAATTAATAAAGCACACAGTTATGAAAATTGCACAAAAATTGGCCAATTAAATCGCATCATGATTTTGACTACGTCTAGCCAAAAATAATTGGAAAAGGTGATCGAAAAACCAAAAAAACACTCAATCATCGAGATTGTTGTAGAGCCTTTGGATTGAAAAATGTATATGAATGCAAGAAACAAGGAAAACAACCCAAAAACGAAAACTTGAAGAAGCAGTCTATACACTGATTGTTGAACTGATGACAGTTGGACGGATCCGGATAAACCGTTATAACTGTTTTACGCCGTAGCAATGACGCGGCCCAAATTAAAAGCACGTTTCAGTCAATTAGAATTTCGACCGTGGTTTGGATGGCTTTCTGAATTTTTATCACTTTGTCACATTTTGATTTTGTGATATTTTACTCTCAGTGTGCGTAAAGAGCATCCGTACCCGCACTTCTACTACACTTCTTATACAAAACCTTGTCCATAAGAAATTCAGCTCAGCCCAACTTCTTTACAAGTTTTCGATAGGAGTTATTGTTACTAACATTAAATTTCCCCTTAACCAATTACGTTCCTAACTTGAGCCAGTAACAATAAAAATTTAAGGATTTTTTTTAGTAAAAATGGTAAAATGGTTGAATTGGTTTGGAACACGAAATAAAAACATTGCACCTTATGAAGATTTAAATGAAGCTAGAAATATGTTGTTTCTATAAAGTTTATGAAAAAATAATAGACGTCAATGGTTAGAATTCATATTAATTTGAATGGAAAATATTTTTGTGTTTGTAACAAAAAAATACTCATCTCTCTGTATCATGAATATTTCAGATTCTCAATAAAGAATATTTTACGTGTTTGTCAGTTAACTAATTATTTATTGCCAAATGCCTACCTTTTTCATTTAAATACAATTTTCTGTTTGAGCGAAATATAATCATAATGACTAATTTCATTTGCAAGAAAAAATACCTGTATAAAAACGAAGTCCTGTAATTTCGAGTACTGACAACTCTTTCGTCGTATTGAATATTACAAAATATTTGAAAACTGAATTAATGGAGTAAATCCAAAGTAAAAATTTATTAATAGCTGGTGGTGCTGATAGAGAACTTATTTATTAGAGACTTATTTTGAAATATAGTGAGGACGGTCATTTATCTAACATATTAGATCAAATTTGCCCTGTTGTTTGACCTAACGACATATACCTTTCGTCGCTTATTTTGTGCCAATCATTTAGTTTTTATTTTACGTCAGATAGTAATAGAAAAACTAAATTATTGAAATTTTTAAAGCTATATCGGCGATTTCCATCAAATAACTTACGAAATATCCCATAAGCATAGAAATAATTAATTTAGCACGGATACGTATCTCATCGAGCTATGTTTAAACGTTTGAAAATGCTGCGTAATACTTCTTGATATACATACTTATATATTTATAAAGGTTTCAATCAACGGGTCAACAATGTTGATGGTTGACATCATTAACTCACATAACTAGAATTAATTAAATTTAAATATTTAAATGTTTTTTATAAAACTGAATCTCGGGTAAAATTTAAACGAGCACTCATTTAAATTCATAACACTTAAGAGCTTTCCCTATTCAAATCCAACACTTAAGGTAAAGTTTTAATTGCTTCAAGTGGCATTTATTCAACGCAATTGCTTTGACCTATAACAAAACATGTTGGAAATTCCAAACAATAAAAACAATTTTTAAACGCTTTTGCAAATCTATTTATTTTAGAATACGTACATCAATAAGTGACATAACCTTTACTCTGATGCTAACATGGTACTATACTAGATAAACGATCTAGCCTTTTTTCTCTATAAAAACACTTAAATATTTTAAATGTTAGAAGTGTTAGATATTTTGTTATTTTATCGACACTGGTGTCATACCCACATTCGTTCACTATAATACATCAAAATGCTCAAATTGTCAATTAAGATGTTTAAAGCCCACAGTTCTGAAAATTGTATAAGATGTGCAGTTGTACAAAAATTGTAAATTGTGTAAAAAATGGACAATTAAATTGCATCATGCCTTTATGTACGTCTAGCCAAAACATAACCACAATAAAAAATGTTGGACAAACGAACAAAAATACAAACTGAAAAAAATCTACTACAAAAAACACCAATTTAAATTTGACTACTCAACCGTTTTTAGGATAGTTATTCCACAATTGCTTAAATTCCAAAACTATTATTTAAAGCATATTTATTTTAATTACGTTTGATCATATATAAAGAATGGTGTTGTAAATTGAACACGCGCTCGATTATAAACCAAAAAAGAAAGCAAATAAAAAAATGTGCATCAGGATATATAAAACTTACCTGAAGAACGAAATGATATCCAATCCGATTTCTGCATCCAAATATCCAACAACTATTTTTTATCTGAGTTAGACTACCATCTGCAAAATCATGTGGAATTCTTTAATTCGAATTCAAAAAATCATTCAAAATCTTCGCCGTCTTAGGGTGATTTACAAAGACGATAAGTCCGGATTTACTGCAAATCCCTTGGCTAAGAAAAACTTCAAAATGCGTCTCATCGACAGGAACCTGGCCTGGATTGTCATAACAAGCATAATTGGCTTAAAACGAGTTCTCAGTTCCGAAGGCGATCCCAATCAAATCTTGAAACCAGAGCAAACAAAAATCCAAACTCAAAAGATGGTTTTGGGAGCAGTTCTGTTCAGCCTTTACATGAGCCTCTTCGTAATTCTTCTTCTAACAACTTGGAGCCTTAAAAGGGAAACGAACAGCGCCGTTTTCATGATGAACCAAGCAAGAGGATTGTACCTTGATCGAGTTAGAAATCCCGGAAAAATCCTCGGTGCACCTTCCAAACGAGAAAGTGCCTTATTTGGTATTTTGCTCTATAATATGATGATACTTTGCTTCGTGGGACTTGCGGCAATTACCGTGTTTCCTATTACAAGTAACAACAACCCAACATACCAAATGTTTACTTGGATTCTACCCCAAAATTTACTCGAGGATGGTTCAATTCTAATCAAAATACTTTCTTGTGTGTACATTGGCATATCTGGCTACTTTGGGGTTATTCCTGTGATTCAAGCATTTTGCTATATGACCGCCATCCTTTTTGAAACCAAATACATCTTAAAACGGGCTTACAACTATGACAACTTTGGCGCCAAAAATTGTGCGATTTCATTTCAGCGTGAATGGATTGTCTACGCACAGAACATATTATTTGTTAGGGAAATCAACCAATTTGGTTATATTCTTTATCCAGGTATGATGCTCGCAGCGTTTTGGGTTAACGTGATCACAACAATGGTGTGCATGAAGTTTTATGAAGAACTACCTCTTCTGATGTTTCTTCTGTTCTTGGGATTTGATGTGGTTCTCGCACTTGGTACAATTGTTATACATAGCTTTGCTGTGGGGGCAAAGGAGGAAAGTGAAAATTTTCGGTTGTATTGGAAACCTCGATTGTTTTCTAAATCAGCGCAAATGCGATTGAAGGCATGTATTCCTACGGGGTTATGTATTGGTCAGTTTTTTGCGTTGCAACGAAGCACAGTTTTGACTACTGTGTGTGAGGTGATCAACATGGTCCTTACATTGTTGCTGGCGGATGAGTAAATTTTTTGTGTAAGGCGGGTATCATGGGTAAGGTCATTTCGTTTAAATTGGAACAGTTTTGAGTGGAGTGAAGTGCATCAGGCATTTAAAAATTTGGAAATAAATAAATGTTTGTTATGATGTAAATTACGCTTATAGCTTTGCAAAAAAAAAATTAGTTTACATTTAAAATAAATACAGTAAAATATTACAGTTTAGATAAAAATGAAGCTAAATATGTATAAGGTCAAGTTGTTGCAAGTTTAAAAATATTTTGAGTCAAGTTAAAATTTGGAAAAAAAGTGAAATTTTGAATCCAAGTTGATAATAGTATAATTAGTTATTATTTAAATTGATCACTAGCAAAGCAGGTGTGAACTGAGCGTTCTCTGCGTCGTGTATTCATATGTATGATAGTGTGTGTGTAGTGCGTATATACAAGCTATGCTAGGCCATACTAAACCAGACCACGCTTATATGCCCCTTTAGATGCGCTATGAGCGTAAATAATTAAACATAACATTTGCATATTTTACTTAATACTTTGTTGTAAACAGGAAATAAAATATTTATCACCCTTGCCTGTAATATAAGTACCTTTATTAAAGCTTCCCATAATATTTTTGTTAGATTTATTATTCAATAAATTGTCATTTAGAGTAAATATAAAACCAAGAAATTCATAATGGATCGCGTCGAATTGCAGACAAGCTTTTGCAATAAGTATATTGAGTTATGTATAACTCTAATGCGCACAAATGAAATTTATAATGTAATGCCCACTAATGTATAACACAAAATATTTGAGCGCAGAGAGACATTATGTGCTATTTCTCTAAAACCAATTAAATATTATTTTAGTGTACCGAATTTTCCGAAATACGGTACACGATATCATGTATGCTTGAATTATTGATGCAATAAATTTTCATTTTACTACTACAAGTAGTAATACAGTTGCGTTTTTCAAACCATTTTATAAATTATTATTCTACTTGCATTTATACTTATGATGATGTAATAAAGAACTTGTAGACGGAAATCAACCAAAATATGTACTCATACGTTGTTTGCATACGCGTACACAAATTAAAAGTGTGGACACGCAATTTGCAATAAATAATTGAAGCAAAAGACGGCTTCGGAAAATTTCGATTTCATATATAAGAGTATGCTGGTTTATGAAATAAAAACAAGCTATTTCACTAGTTTGTATTTTACGACTAAAGCATAGTTGATATCTAACACGTATACATCATTCCCCGTAAAAAAGCTATTATAACTATTTGCGAATCAATTTAATCATGCACCATTTTTTAGCCCGTGATCCGTTACAAATGCGCCAAATCAATTTCATCCACCAGAATGAATCCATGTTAGTGGTGATTGATGAATATGAATATTTATTCTAAGTGAAATATATAACAAAAACGACCAAATCACGAAATCGTCTTCAATATTCAATAACTCATTTATCTAGATGAACAATGTAGATGTCATACTTCAACATAGGATACGGTTTTCCAACATAAACTCCACAAAATATTCAGGGGCAGAAGTATCACTATGTTTCAGCTATATGTCATATTTGTCTAAAGGCAATTAAATATAACTTTAGTATAAAGGATTGTGCGAAATGGCAAATAATATATTAGGGCAAACTGTTATGAAAAATTGAGCGTAAATCTCTAAATAATTTCAATTTTCACACGAGCTTGTGTAATTCTGGCCGAAACAAGACAGAAAATGGTTTTTGGAAAACAAAATATATGAAGCACAATACAATCTAAATAAAGTTCAGTATGTAATATCAAAACAATCTTATTTTAAAACTTTGTTGTTCACGAATTTTTATAACAATTTTTCCCTAAATTGCCTAGTTTTAGGCACCTACAATTATAACATAGTTGTTTTAATAACGCTAAATCATCTATAATAGTTCGGTAAAACAAACACGTGCTAATTAAATTTTTGACCAAAACAAAAAACAATCGTTTTATAAGAATTAACTTGAGTGTGAAAAGGACAAAATTAGCTTAGGTATGAAATACCTACCAGTCTGATTTACCCAGGCAAAGCCCGAACAAGTTTATTATTTAAAGCTGGTAATCATAAAAAGTAAAAATGTGGAATTCTTTATTTCGAATTCAAAAACTCATTCAAAAACTTCGCCCTCTCAGAGTCATTTACAGCGACAATGATTCCGGCTTTTCTGCAAATCCGTTAGCCAAAAAACAGTTTAAAATGCAACTCATAGACCGAAACCTAGGCTTAATGGTCATCGCAAGTATAATTGGGCTGAAAAGTGTTCTCAATTCTCAGAAAAGCAATTCAAATACAACCGACCTATTCAAAGATTTGACTCCAGCCGAAATAAAAATTGAAACCCAAAAGATGGTTCTGGGGTCAGTTCTCTTTATTCTATACAAGGCTCTTTTCATGATCCTCCTCATAACCACTTGGAACTTTAAACACGGAACAAACAGCGCCGTTTTCATGATGAACCAAGCAAGAAACCTGTACATGGACCGGGTAAGGAATCCCGGAAAAATTCCAGGTGCACCGACCAAAAAAGAAAGTGCTTTATTTGGAGCCTTACTTTACAACTTGATGACAGTTTGTTTTGTTGGACTTGTAGCAGTCACTGTGTTTCCTGTCACAAGTAACCACAACCCAGCACACATTATTTTGACTTGGATTCTCCCGAATAATTTGATCGAAGGTCGACCAAATCTTTTGAAAATACTTTCTTGTGTGTACACTGGCATATCTGGCTACTTCGGGGTTATTCCTGCAATCCAAGTACTTGGCTATATTACAGGAGTTCTGTATGAAGCGAAATTCATCTTGAGACGAGGTTACAACTGTAATCATCACGACACGACTTTTAACAGGTTTGGTACACAAAACTGGCCAAAATTATTTCATCGTCAATGGAATCTCTACGCACAAAATGTTATGTTTCTTAGAGAAATAAACCAGTTTGGGCATTATCTTTATCCGGGACTGTTGCTGGCTTCGTTTTGTGTTAACGTGGTTACTACAATGGTATGTATGAAGTTTCATGAAGAACTGCCCGGCATAATGTTTCTGCTATTTTTGGGATTTGATCTGGTTGTTGCAGTTGCTACATTCGTGGCTCACAGCTTTGCTGTAGTGCCGAAGGAGGAAAGCGAACGTTTCAGGGAGTATTGGAAACCTCATTTGTTTTCCAAATTGACACAAAGACGATTGAAAGCATGTATTCCTACGGCAATTCGTATTGGTCCCTTTTTTGTCCTAGAACGAAGTACAGTTTTGAATACGGTTTGTGAGGTAGTCAACATGGTTGTTACACTTTTGCTTGTAGATGAGTAATTTGACAAAAAGAAACGGGTGATATTTCGATAGTTTACATATTAGCGCAAGTCGTAGCATAAAATATTTTAAACAAATCTTATGAATAAAGCGCTCAGAATTATATTTTGATGCAATACATATTTATCTATACAATTATGCACGCAATGCTATAGTTGTAACTGAAATATTGTAAAACCAATTAAATTTATAATTTAAGAAATTTCGGTTGATATAAAATAAACTTTGATTGATGTTAAGTAAAGAAGCTTGTATGTGAACTAAAGTATGATCTAGATTATTGTTAGTTGATACCTTACATACGTAAATCATTTCCTACAAAAATATGCCATTGTAACCAAATGGAATCAATGACATGTTGTCCTATTTTGGTTTTATGTTCTTTATCAAATGCGCCGAATTTATCAAATGTGTTTTACTTTCGTCTCGTACCAAACAATATCATTAAAAGTTAATTGTTATTTTTCAACGTGAAAGATTTTTAACAGTCCACTTTATTAAACAACACCTACCAAATCACCAAAAAATACTTGGAATTAAACGGTGAAAAACATTATTAAAACGTTGAATGCGCCACTCAACAAATCCATCAAATTCAGATTTATAGAACCAAGTGAACAAAATAAGCTATTTTAATGTACAAGAAGTTCGTTTATTTCTATAGGGTTGTACACTTTGTTTCTGAACTCAAGCAGAAGGATTTTCCAAACATAACACAATCATTAAAAAAATTATTCACCATGATTGTTATTTTGACATGTACAAAATGTATGCTTATTTACAAAAAAACACACATACATATATATATATAACTAAACTATGTCGATGTCATAATAAGTAAATTTAGAAGTTGCACAATTTTGGGTCATATAAGCTTCATTGTGATAGCAATTAAGGAACACTTTAGTATTTCAGAACGTGTGAATTGTCAAATATAACATTAATCTACAAAGCTATGATAGCTGGGCGTAAATCCCTAAATAATTTCAATTTTCGCATGAGCTTGTGTATGTCTGGTCAAAACATGGCAAAAAAAGTGTTTGGAAAAAACTATTTATGAAGCTCTATTTTATCTGGATAAAAATGTAATACGTGATACAAAAACACGAATTTTTTACACAGTTGTTGTTCCCAAATTGCTCTATTTTATCTCGAGCATTTTCAACCTATTTACTTTAATAAAGCTTGATTGTCCATTATAGTTTGATAAACAAACACATATTTTAATTTTCAACCAAAACAAAAAATATATACCGTAAGCATAAAAAGGCATACCAATCCTATTTTGCCAGGCACAGTCCCAACAACTAACTCAATCTGAGGTAGATGATCATACCACAAAAACATGTGGAATTCCTTATTTCGAATTCAAAAACTCATTCAAAAATTTCGACCTCTCGTAGTCATTTACAATGACGAGAATTCCAGATTTTCTGCAAATCCTTTAGACAAGAAACAATTCAAAATGACCCTCAAAGACCTAAATGTGGGATTACTGGTCCTCGCAAGCATAATCGGTCTGAAACAAAAGCTTAGCCATTTAAACCAAATTGATCAATTGAAAGATTTGACACCAGCCGAAACAAAAATTCAAACCCAAAAAAATGGTTCTTGGATCAGTTCTCTTTATTTTATACATGACCCTCTTCTCAGTTGTCCTTGTGACAGCTTGGAGTTATACCCATCAAGTGAGCAGTGCAGTTTTTATGATGAATCAAGCAAGACGATTATACATGGATCGAGTCAAGAATCCGGGAAAAATTGCTGGTGGGCCAACCAAACGAGAAAGTGCTTTATTTGGTCCCCTACTTTACAATTTATTGATTGTAAGCTTTGTGGGGCTAACGGCAGTCAGTTCCTTCCCAATAACAAGTAGGAATTACTCAGCACACGCCTTATTTAGTTTGACTCTCCCAAGAAATGCAAAAAAGGAAAGCGAAAATTTCAGAATTTATTGGAAACCTCATTTGTTTTCTAAATCGGCACAAAGGCGATTAAAACCATGTATTCCTACAGCAATATATATTGGTGCGATTTTTGTGTTGCAGCGAAGCACACTTTTGCATACGGGGAGTGAAATAGTCAACATGGTTGTTACACTGTTGCTTGCGGATGAGTAAAGAATTTTTTTTGATGACGTGTTATTCTTTTATTAGCAAAAAGTTTTTAAAATCTCCTTTTGACTGAAAAAATGCTTGAAATGAACTTCTATAATGGTGCAAAAATTTTGTATGGTTGTAATTAAAAATGGGATTTAGAAAGGTTGTAGAAGCTATTTAAACTATAACAATTATATACCAATGAACTTTGTAAAAGTATAGCTAAATACGATATTTACGAGTGTACATGTTGACCAGCTTCATAAGAAAATAGGCCTCGGTTTAAATTTACTTCAATACTTTTATTTCTGTAATAAACTTGGTAACTCGTGGTTGTAATTTATGCGTGTAATTTTACAAAATTAAAATCAAAGTGGTATGTAATAAGCATAATAAACATAAGTAATGAAATACAAATTAGTAGTTCGCCAAGTGTTTTATTACGAAAACATTGATGATGAATTATAAATATAATACTTTTACTTAAATATGCCACCCGTTGCTGTGGATGCAGTTGCGTTTGCATGCGAGACGCAAAGTTTTACGGTTTCGCTGAAAGGTGATTGGCTGATTTGTTTGGAAAAAGATCATTTGTATTGTAAAACATGTAAATGAACCCGAATATTTAATTGACTTTGACTTTAATTGAACCAATGCTGAGAGGGCTGGCGTAATATGGTTTATTTAATTTAAATTATTAAAAGTATCAGGTATCTTGGAAATTTTTGATAACATTTAAATTAATTCAATTCCGTTCAATCGATGTGATCTGTTAATGTTAATTATTAATCGAGAAAATGCAAAAAGTTAATCGTGACCCAAAAATGTACAATTAGCTAAAGTGTTTGTAAGGAAGTTATTGTGGTATATAAGTTCTCTTTGGTTAACTTATTTATTTAAAAAAGAGGTTTTTGCGCTGATAACCATTTATCAGTAATTATTTATAAATCTAAACTTATAATCTGCCATAACTATCTGCTTATCAAATAATCAAAATTTCAAATAAACTAAATCAAATAACTAGAATTGATTATTGATTAATTAGAAACATGTATCCGATTCACTTCAATTCCAGTTGCAAGTTTTAAAAAATATCAACCAAATATAATAAATGATTATCGAATTTAATTTAATGTATTAAAATAATATTAAATTTAAACTGGTTAAATTTAAAATTTAGCAGTTAGTTTTTATATATTCCAAACTATTTTGTGTACTTTTTTCTAGAATAAAATTAAATATTTATTATACACAATTTTGAACTATATTACATCGAACTAACGTATTTTATATTAACAGTGTAGCTTTGAACAGTTTGAAATAATTTAAAACTGTATGTTACTATTATTTTGAATATCTGAAAATACTTAGTTCATTCATTGTTCACTTAAACTGAATTACAAACATGAGCTGTAATGGAAATTTACTGTTTGAATTCACCCTTTCGATAGCAAACCAACAAATGAATTCATAAACAACAAACAATAAAAAATTCCATTCAAACTTCT